>QEWY01001585.1:766583-903951 GCA_006503575.1 Baylisascaris schroederi | reverse complement strand
GGGGTGGGGGGAGGTAGCGGATTATTAAAGGAGACATAGTGAGACGTCCTTCTTTTCCTTCTAGTAGCGATCCACGAAATATGACCGCCATCAATCGCTATTGCGGATTATATATCCCATTATATAACAATTACTAGCGAAAATTTCTCACTATTATTTGAGATTTCAATGCAATACAAATTATTAATTTATTTCATAAAGAGGGCAAAAATTTCAAAATTTCCCCATTACAATGAACATGAAACTTTTTAATTGAAACTTTTTAAATTAATTTTAATTCTCTTTTTTGATAATTGAACGACTATTTTCAAGCTAGCTCCTTTTTCAAGAGATTTTCACCTTACGATAAAAAAAAGCCATAAATGAGTTGAACCGGATAGAAGGACATCAGTGTTTGAAATTAAGAAACTAATGACGCAGGCTTTTGATGAAGACTTCCTTCATTTTCTCCCAAGACTTCCTTTTTTTTTTCTTAGGGCTTTTCCCTTTCCCTCTTCAGGTTTCGTTCTTTTTCTCTTGAGGCTTCCTGCCTTGCTTCTTGTGATTTCTCAGTCCAATAGTTAGTTTTAATTTCGTTTAAAAACCCTAAAAATCTCAACAACATAACATCAAGGATGCATTGGAAGGCGAAAATGTGAAAAAACATTGAAGAGATAAAAATATTATCACAATGCATATTAATATAAACAGAATAAAAATAAACCATCACATGCTAAACAAAAAAAAGCAAAATCACGCGCAATCTGTGCAAATTTTGAAAAATGAACTTTCACCTACTTTTAAGTGCCTTAGCAAATTCACATGTGTAGATAGCAAAATTTACGCATATAGTAGACTATGATGAGATTCATGTCTACGACTATATGGAAATACGTGCATCTCTATATCTGCCATTGGATCACTTAGGATATGATGATTGCTAGCCAATTAGCTCAGTTTTCAGTTGACTTCCAGATAAATGGGTACGCGCAAAATTTGATATATCGAAATGAGCCTCTGATTGGATCGTAATTAAAAACTGTTAGGTCGACCATTGATCTTTGCTAGTATCTGATTCGGTAGACGTATAAACGCAACATTGTACATTTACGATAGATGTTTTTGCTTTCATTAGTTGCTGATAATTTACGACAGTTGTTGAATTGATTGAAAGTTTAATAAATAAGGGATAAAATTTTACATGCATAGATAGAGAAGATGCTTGAAGCATTTACGTACACTTCACGTCAAAGCAAATCTGAATAAATAACTCCAAAATAGCTTCAAATTGAAGCAAAAGCACAAAAGTTTCCTCAAATTTGAGCTTGAGGAAACGGTAATTGAGTGCGAATGAAAGTTTTGGAGGTGTTGACGAAAGTAGAATGCCTCTTCATATCGATAATATCTACTAATTGAAAGATATTTCAATTTGCCTTCGAATAAATTAGAAATTGCATTTAAAACACAAAAAAGGAGTTATGGAAAAAATTTGAAAATTCTATTCGAACGGGTTATAAATGGAAATGAATCGACGACTATGACAGGATCGACGATCCAACAGTACAGCAGAAGATCAAATTTTATATGACTATATTTTTTTGCGAATCTAGCTGGAATGTTTTAACCGGAAATAGTTGTCTTGAAAGTCATCTTGTTGCGCAATTTTGAGTGAGGTGAGATGCGCAAAATATTGGTGTTTTCCTTCTAGCGCTAAATTAATCGCTGGTCATTAATATCACGCATGTCAGTTACAGTACAGAAGGGATGATGATGTCATAGTTATGTATAGTAGTACTTCATTGTACGTCTACAGTAACTCACAATCGAAAAATAAGACATTCTTCTGGTCGCCTGAGAAGTGCGCACTCCAAAGGGGTGGCGGGGGGGAGGGGGGTCAAGACAGCTAAGGCGATTCAATAGGTGAGAGCACAAATAATTCATGAAAGTTAAGACCATAGACATCAAAAATCAAACTACGAGTAAAAGAGCAACAGATCCCCAAAACTAGCATGAAATTTGTATATGATGCCAGGCATTGGGAAATATTTTGAAAGTATGGTCATGAGGGAAACAAAGTCTCAATAGTTATGTAAGACTGCTGTCGGGAAACCATGCAAACAGCGAACGATCAGCCGAGGTAAGCGAAAATGCGCGTTTTCTGGATTATAGATCCAATATGTCGATTTTGCCTTTAAAGGTGGGCGAATGTTAGTGAGAGGGCGTTTCCACAATAGCCGTTATTCACACTAGCAGGAAATGCTTGGTCAGCTAAACAAACATGAAATTTTGAGATTAAATTAACTCATATCTTCCTCTTTTTTTTCTCCTATACCAAATTTCAACAATGAAATGTGTAAATTAAAAAACACAAATGTTATAACCGAAAAAATATCGTAAAAAAAAGCTTCTAAATATTTCGTTATAAAATTGTCTTTTGATTCTGAGACTTCCAATAAGAGACTTTATAGGGAAAGAATATGCAGTGATTCAATGATTGCTAAAAATAACACTAAACATCACAAAAAATCAGAGATTTTTTAGCGCTATTTAATGCTAAAAATAACACTAAATAACGCTAAAAATTGAATCACAGAGTTAGCGTCTCTCGATATATGCTCTCAGCATATCAGTTCAAAGCTAAAAACTTCTCAATATTCTTTATACGAAATAAGTAATAGAATTCATATTTGCAAACAAATTGCCCGTAATAGAATTCCAGAATATAACAGCGAATATTTATATTATTTGCAAAACAAATTGCCCCATCGCAATTAATCTTCAAATATTATCGAGGAATAATTCAATTGATTACAGCAAAAGAATATCAATCTGACCAATGCTTACGAACGTGCAAAAAATAGAGCAACATTTTTGGATGAATTAAGCAAAATATATTTAAATGCATTTTCATTATAATACTAGCAATCGAAACAATTATAATAACATGGATTGTACTAAGATTTGTGCTAAACGATCATATTTGTGCTATAATTATAACACAAATATAATCTTTTTTTTGACGCTAATAATAATAACACACTAATAAACTATGCATATTTAATATTTCTCTATGCTGAGAACAACAACACAAATTGCACCAGCACGAATTCAATGAGCTAGCTACAAAGTGTTATAAATGATTTGCAACGATGCCAAAACGTGTTTTAAATTTACAACAACATACGAATGCTGCAATAAACTATCGAAATTTATTGCTCCATTATTCGGAGGGGAACATCTTCTAGTCAAGCATTACGCAACGAGAGAGTATTCGAAAATTTTTGTCCCCTTAATTAAGGAATTCTAATTTATTCAATATTTTTCCTCGAAGAACAATATATGAAAGTTGAGTTGGATAAACCTCAAGATTACTAATTTTGCTTTGAGAGCAATTTGCTAAATAGAAATTGTAAATGTCGCGCAAATTCGAATCAATTAGCTGAAATCGAAAAGTTTAAGATATCCCATCGTTCTGTGGTATTAGACCACCAAGAGTAGGCAGTCGAATTGATAAGCAACAATGATTAGCTCGGAACATTTTGGTTTGCAAATGTAATACGCGAACTGGATTTTCAGCAAATAGTCCACAGTCTGTTATCTATGCAACAATTTTCACTATCATAAACAATCACTGAGTACACGTTATCAAGATGGAATTTGACTTAACTAAGGTGATTTAAAATATAACCATTATTTGTAAAGAATATCTATATTTCGAATATTTTCATGTGGCAACGAATTTCGAATAAATCAAAATATTTTCTTTCCAACTAATGAAAAACTGTAAATAGTTGAAAAAGAATAAACCAATAAATGCATAAATGTTCTATAAACGCAAAATGAAACATTGAATGGTGAATAATATAGCATAAAAGCACGAATATCAGCTAAGAGCGGAGAGGGAGAAATAAATGAATTATGTGACCTTATTGCAGAATTTTTTTTTTCTCCCAGAAATGAAACATTCATTTTGAGATGACCTTCGAAAATCTCTACGAAAAGATGCTCAATTATATCGATTAAATAGGGAAAATATTTCAAAGAATATGAAAAATGCATTTATGCATCATATGAACACTATGAAAATTTAAGAAAAGTTGAGCATTATTCTTTATCATTCAAGTTCGAAATAAAATATAACGTAAAAATATTTTCAAATTTTATTTTCTTCAACAATGTCGAGGAATTTAAAACATATTTTATAAAGATGATGAAAGATCCTTGCAATTAACATTTTAATTTCTAAATATTTTTTGCTTAACTTATTAATAAAAACATATTTCAGTAAACCGGTTAAGCTATTCCACTAAAGAAATTTGAACGTGAACCGGAAGCCAGTTGAACATGAACCAACATAGTCCATTGTAGGCCTATTCATCACGGTGACCAGTCGCACAACTTGTTAGCAAATAATGAAACATTCGCCCTAAGACAATCATGTTTTAAGTGACCGCCTCGCCCGTACAAAATTCTATGAGGAAATATCTTATCTGACTGACCACTCAATTTCAACCCTACAAGTTTGAACAATCCAACGCTGAAACGCATATAAATTCAGACATTTAAATGATTTTAAATCTTTCACGGAATCGATGAATAAGTCCCAAAGTTGGTCTACGATACCATTTGTGGTGATAAAAGCATGTACAAGAGCAACATCAATAATAATATAGAATCGTTTATTAGACTGGGGAAAAATTTTTCCTCAATTATTCTTGTAACATCTTTCCGCGTGAATTATTTCATATGAAAATAATCAAATAAGTATTGTTCTGCTGTGATATAAATGTAATAATCTCTTCATATTTTCGTTTTCTTCAAACTCTCAATAGAAATCGATATCATGTGGCAAACTATTCCTATTTCATTATCCGTCTAAACTAACGGCCCTCTATCCATAATTTCTCTTTTTTTCCGCCTTTTAAATTTAAAAACGATAAAAGCGCAGTCAATGGATGAACATGCGTGGAACACCCATTCAGGTGCGTATTCAACGAAACTTGTTTCCTAAATGCCTTAATGCTTCCATCTGGCTGTAAACATGACCGCTACTATGCGAGCGTTTCTACAAGTGCTCACATTCTTTAATCGACAAGAATATTGTTTCGTCACATATGCTCACTGTGCTAATAGAATGTGTGTCGAAATTCATATAACTGCATCAGGGCTATGTGAATGGTGGCGCAAGTGACCGTCGAATAATTGCACCTTCATGTGATCATTTGCCTCACATATTCTCCAAAAAATGCATTTTACCGTTATCGAGATGCTTCATGAAGAGTCGCTTCTATCGGCTCCTTCTAGAACTGCAGAAAGCTTACGTGACATCACATTTCAGTATATGAAGTGGAGATTGCTTATAGCCTCATAAAGGAGTAAATTTTAATGTTGAAACGTGGGACGTGATTCAAAGCTGACGCACTATACCTTTACTTAGGTAAGATTGGAAGGTAAGTGAAGCAATACGAGTATAGAACAGTTTTATACTCCTTACTACCTAGCTATATAGAAGCACGATAGTAAACATTTCAAGATTACAACTATAATTTAAACTACTCTAAGTTATACGCTGGGAAATATATAAAGATACTTGTGACACTGAACTAGAATCCGGATGGAAGCTAATAAATTTCTTATTATTAAGATAGAATGAGAATGAATCACCTAATGATTTCAAGAGTGAGACCGACGAAAACAATTCGTAAAAAATTGGCATTTCGGCATTGGAATATGCAAGAATAAATAGATAAAACCAAACGTAGAAGACATATGCAAAGGAAGTACGTAGCGATAAAAATTGAGGAAAACGAGTTGATAAAAAATTTTTACTTATTAATACTGGACTTAATTTGAAGTAAACGATGAGGATACTAAGTCATGACTATGCTAAGATATTGAAGAATTTCATAAATTAAAGATAGAACATCGTTGTGTGCAGTTATTCTACTCTGTAAACACCTAAGCGAAGGTGAGATGCCTCCGAACTTTCAGGCATGGGTAATCAAGTAGCGCCTTTAGCTTGTGATCCTTTATCTCGCCTGACCTTTCATTGCGTTTTGTTTAGCGGAGATTCTGAGAACATGAACCCTCGATGAATTCGCTCAAATTTACAAGAGAAGAAACTATCTTCAGCGCAATTTTCGAATTAGAAGAATTTGAATATGTTTCAAGAAGAAATAAGCTGAATGACAAAAGACATGGAAAGTGATAGAAAAATGTAAATTTTGAGTGCTCGAAAATTACAACTATATTCATAAATTAAATATTCATTTACTGCTTTTCAATTATCAAAGTGAAATGAAGAAAAAATTTTAGCAAGCGTTCTTCATCACAATTCAGAAATATCTATGAGAATAATAGATGTAGAAACATGGCAACGTCGAAAAAGCCAAGTATAGATTGCAATTCAAGACGTTTTTTCTGTACAAAATATACAGAAGGTTTATATTACATCCTAAGGATGCAAAATACTCCATTGACAATAGAAAATGTTTAAAATTATAGAAGAGAATTGTTGCAAAGACATCCATCGTTTGAGGAATTATTGAATGAGAAGCAATAATTTAAAGAAAATAGAATAAAAAAAGAATATGCTAGAAATCAAACTCAAATATAATTAGTAAATCAATTATGACAGTTTCTGTCGTACATTTGCCGAAAAGGATGCATAAAGTGGATCGTTTCATTGTAGAAAAAACATTCAACAGGATAAACGTACGTTTGAATAGCGAAGTTGATGGCATCTATTCATAAACTGGAACTATTCATGAGGAGGAACATCCTCTTGATGCACTTAAAAATTTTTTTTTGATACTTTTCGAGTGTCCATTAGAAATAAGCTAACTACTTTTCGATACGTAAATTAGAAGATTATGGATGAGGATCGTATAAAGGAGAGAAAAAAAAACGCTGCAGAGGAAAAATTATGAAAATTTGGCGAGCAAAAATTGCTTCATGTTTATTGTCTAATTTACCTAGATGCTTTAGCAATATTATGCTACAGCACTACATCAGTATGTAGCAATTATTTCCAATGTTAGTGCAACGATAATTCATAATGAATAGTCGAAAAGAGACTCCGAAAGAGACTCCAATGGAAAACGACTCCAGTGGGAAGAAAAAGGAACCCCAGTGGGGGAAAAAGAAGGGTTAAAATAGCGTCTTTCATAGGAAGATTCTCCTATAAACCACATCATCCTCTTATGAAGGTTCTCCAAGATTCTTCTGTGGATCAAATACTCAGATCACATCATAAAATATATGATGTACTCAGACCTAGCACTTCAGTGATAGTCCGATCGACAAAAATATTGAAACATTAACTAATGAAACAGCAGAAGATTTTCACTTGAACGTGAGTACGATGTTTGTGTATGTTTGTGTGAAGAATACTTGAAATATCGCACCGTATTACTCGATTATAGCCCCCTCGAGTGTAGACATATCTCTTTGCTTAATGAAGCCATGAAAGCGCTTAAAGGATTGCAAGTATGACAGGTTCGCAATTAGCGAATTGCAGTGATAGCAAATGATATCAGCTAGATGAAGTTCACTAAATGATTTCAAATTTAAATCAAATTTCGCATGCGAATTTTTGCAAAATTCGTTTGCGAACAATTGCAAATTAAACTTTCACAAAGAAAGAAAACTAAAACTCAAAATGAATAGGAAAGCTATGCGGCGGCATTTACAATGGTGAATAAAACGACTGCAATTATTGTTTGAATTGAGATAATAAACGATAACGATCCCAATGCATCATTGATGAGCCATGTGGACGAGTGAGTTTTTACGATAAATATGGCTTAATCGACAGTCTTAATAGCCCCATATCAATAGGGGTTTTATTATATGAATTATGCGCAGGTTCGAGACAGCTTTTTTTCTTTTTAAATCTGGCATTTTGATGGCCGAACCAGATGATGCCGATGAAAAAAAAATAATTCGAAATGGCACCTACTTTTATTCGAGGAGATAATCGCAATGCAAAGTTATACATTAAAAGAGAATGGGAAAAAACCCCTAAAAATTCACTCTTGACCACAGCTATTTCACTATTGAAAAGTGCGGTTGACATAAAGAATATATTGGGTGTGGCACCGAATAGCCAACCCAAGATATCTAATTTTTTTCCAACACTGTAGCGATCACATTTAATCGCATAGTCGATTCTGGCTTAGTGTTCTTCATATAGTGTTCCTGAACGGGTTGTGTGCTCTTGTGCCACCCAAGGCGATATCTGGAGCCTATATAAGTCGGGCTTTGGCCCATTTGATTGTCTCTGGTTCTACTCGGATTTAGAGGTGGTGGTGCTTCCCCATAAAGTACCTCTTATATCTTGCTTGGGGTCTCGCATATACGTATCGAGATACAGTTATCGGCTCTTGCACTTTGCCCTACACTCGGTCCCTTCAATGTCGCAGCTACAGGTCACAACAGCATTATATAGCTCTCGATCACTGATTAAAATGGGTCTTTGGGAGAGTAAAACAGGTTAGAAAGTACCATACAGGGAATTCACATTCGGTGCTCTTTTGCATGTGTGCAATGAAAGAATGAGCAAGAACGATATAGGCAACGCATCCAAAATTGGATTTTGCCATTTCTGCATAGCTCTGCTGTTATGAAAATTATTTTGGCAAAGCATTTCGCAACCAAATTGACTGGTCGAATAAAGAATTTCACAATGAGAAATTTCTTCACCGTAATGGGAGTTTCAATGTTATGCAACCTTGAAATTACCCCAAAAATGGCGTGTTTACCTGAGTTCGCAAACAAAAACACTTGCCAACTTATTTACTGAGGCTAAATTCTGCGCCGATGCTTCTTAGCATAAATGTTGAGTTTAAAAAATTTTGGCAACTAAGTAAATTAGGATGCGAATTTTTCCAGTAGCATTACCCGAGGATTCAATTGCTGCAGCATCATGTTATCGCGATAAGATTTTCAAAAAAGATCAGGTTCTCATTCTATAAAATTTGCTCAGTCTATTGAGCAAAAAGGTTTTCCATGAAATTTCTGTTCATGATGATACAAAGCTTCAGATGCAAAAAAAAAAACTACTAACTTCAATAGAGGGAAAACTTATGTGCTCATAGAAATGCAAGACTAAAGGAAGAAGAAGATAGCTTTGAAACCTGTGTGCAGAGATGGTCAAGATATCTCCCTCAACCCTTCCCCTCAAGATATTGAGAAGATTTGAAAGAACCTTTGACATGGTGGACATGGCAACGGGATAAAGGGATGTGGGCCAATTGTGAAAAAATGAGATATCATTCCAAGCAATATCTTTGCGAATGCAATAGCGTCGCGCATTTCTCTAAAAATTTTGTATTCACTAAGGTGCGACATGATATCGATCGATATCGATCAATATCATATCGATCAACCAATCAAAGATCATAGGTAACTACTATAAGATAGTAACGATCACACTAATAATATAAGCATATCTATGCATTAAGGAGATAGCATTCACACTACAAACTGCATAAAATACTTCAAACGACGTCGTTGACGTATAAATTCTATCGATGAAAACTTCGATTTTTCTAAGCGTCACAACGGTTGCTGTTAAAAATGCTATAAATATGAAAGGAGGGCGGAACCGGTTGTATTGCTTACATATGTGACAAAATCACCTCTTATTTGAATATATACTTCGTGTGAAAGTCAATATATACCGAAGAGTGGACTAGACAACAACTAAATATGGAAATTCGCATTCAAATGTCCGCTGCAAACGATCTCAGCATAAGAAAAACCTTTTTGCGGATCTCGAGGGCTCTTGTTGCAAATATATTTCTTCGTCGAAACGATTCAATTCACTAAAAGTAGGTATTGGTGAACGTTGACTCAAGAGTATCCTTATGGATAGCTCCATCATTGCTGATGAAAATTGAAGGTGAGCTTTGAGATGTGACGAATACCTAGCTTAATTTTTCTTAGTGATCCATTAAACGATCCTCGCCGATAGAAAGAAATGTTTAGTTCCGTGAGAATAAAGTTATATGAGAAGGATAAAAGTAATTGCTTTCAGGAGAGTGTGTTAACATCTCTCAACGACATCGTCATATGGCACAAGATAATTGAGCTACTTTATTAGCTAAAAAAACAATGGTAGGCTAAGGTTCGCAAAGGAATATTCACTCACATTGACGCTGTTTTGAAGCATAAACGTAAAAACAAATGTTTTCACTTTCTTATGCAGCATTTTTTAAAGTTACCTTAGCGGAGGGTAAATCTCACCCAATAGCTTTTATCAAAGAAAGTCTTCCTCAAGTAATAGGAAAATTGAACAGAGATTGAATTATGATATGATAGCGAAGGATTGTGATGGAATTTCCAATATGTAAGGTACAGATGGATAGCATCTTGTGGAGGTGAATGACGCTTCATGCATTATTTCCTCATCACTTGAGTTAAAATCACTCTACGCTTATTTTTCAAGTCGAATTTTTGGAAGTCTTGAGTATTTTTTGGAACGCATAATGAAAAAAAATGAAAAAAGTCATAATATCACAAAAAATTTACCTACCTCATCCTATCTAAGTTAATATTCCTACATATCATTTTAATGAATATCTCTTGACTCAAAATTCTTTGCGCTTTGGTTGCTAAGGAGAAAATAACGACCATAATTCCAATGCAGAATAAACAGTATAGTGATGGGGATTTATTGAGATAATTCTACCGTAACATCGTATGCTTAATACCGTATGCTACCTTGAAAAAGTTTGAAAAAGAAAGTTTAAAAAACACAACACTTCTATAATATCGATTTTCATTCACATAAACCTTGAAGGAGCAGGTTGCGACACACAATGCTTGGCTAATGATTCCCATTGGAAGTGCTGAATTTCGACACTCTATTCTTATTGGTGGATCATCCATGACTGGAATAACGGTGAATTTTCTACGAAAATGAAATCGTCCTTTCTTACACTCAGCACGCATTTTTCCTCATTTGAATAAAGCTGTGAATAAAACTTCAGCCTCCAAGAAATGGGCAATTCTCCCTATGTGAACTAATTAAATTTAACTTAAGATCAGACAGGAAACCCATCAATGATCTAGGATTATCTTCGCCTAATTTGACTACCGCCTAGCTAATGGTGTGTACAACCAACGATCGACCGTCATATACAATTTAGAGCAACATCATGTCGATGCTTTTTAGTGTTTACAATCATAAGGCATTTTATCAGTAGACCTTAGATTAAAAAAAAAACAAACTTAGATGTCAACTGGAGTGATGACGAATGTGATACGCTTATCAAGCAAAGAACAGACCAATAATGATTTCGCAATGGTGCAAATGTATAAAAATACATAAAAATACATAAAAAATGTATGCGTCAACTCTTCAAATTAGCCAAATAAGTGAGTGATCTGGGAGAATTTTTTACACGAAGATTGACTCTCTAGAACATTTTCATGCCTGATTCATAACCTAGAAAACATAGACGTCCATTACAAATTTCCCCTCCCATCCCTTCCCCCTCCCCCTCTCCAAATTTCCACCATGGACATCTGGTGACGCATTGATGCTATAGCTCGTCTGGTGAAGCTCGGCTTTACCGATGCTCTTTGATTGATTACCGACAATTTCTGCAAACAATCAGTTGGAGTTGAAATTCATTTTCGACCGGCTATTCTCAGTTCTTCACCGACGGAGATTTTTTTCAAAAGAAATTTCCGTTGAATTTTGATTTCAGCCGAACGGTAGTCGATGGTTACGACTCTACCTAAGTAGGATTTCTTTACAAATTGTCAGAAAAATTGGATCTAATGCAAATTCATTCCTGCATTTTCTCAATAAAATCACTCAAAGTGATCTGAAAATAAGCCTTAGAATGGTGGGAACTGATGAAATTCGTTGAATTGCAAAGAAACATAGAGTATGAATCGTCTAGATAAGCGCAAATAGTCGCCGTAGGAGAAAATGGCAACATATGTATTTAGTTGGAAGTTGCAAATTCTCCATTAAGTCAAAGAAGACGAGCAGAAAGACAATGTGACGCACTTGCAGCATCAGAGATACTTCGCCAATTAAATCACCAAAGGAAACTTTCATCAGTTCATCTTATTTCCACTTTTGCAGCAGGAAAGTGGCCTTCATCACACTTTCTTATTCAACACAACATGACATTATTCGAGCCTCCTCTCAGTGAGCACAAATCGAAAACCCCTTCCTCCGTACGGAGTTCCTAACATCTTGCTACCACAGGCACTTACTAAAGCATGTGACTGCGCTTGTCTAAAATATATAAAGGCTATAAAGAAAACAAAAATAATGCGGCCTTCTTGATTATATCTTATAGACGATCAACTTATTTAGTTGATAAGAAACGCTGTTAGTTGGGCACTTAAAAAATTAGAAATCTTATTTCGTATTTTGTTTGGATTCCCGAGAGCATCTTCATAGAAGAGATTGTCGAAAAAATTACACAATATAATGGTGAAAGGAAGCTATAGCAATGTAGAGATAGATCGTAAAGGAACAATTAAAACTGAAAAACTTTTGTTCAACTCAAATGATCGAATAAATTCAATCGATAAAATAATTTTAGGATTTTTAAGAATGCAACATAGAAAAGAAGCAATTATGAGTAATGTATATATGAGTAATCGAAACGAATGCGATTAGTAAAGGTTTTAATTTTTGATTTAGTCATCAGAAGTGAATATAGTGATGCAAACTATGCGTAAATATATTGCACTCTTAATGTTTACTCGATGAGAACAGATTAACTTTAGTGTTGAAGTTGAAAAAAGACGCGCTCCTTATCGTGAATAAGTTGACATCTTTATTTGCACTTTTTTACTTATCAAATGCAATATTATGGGGGTTGGCATTTGGATGAAATGGAGCGAAAATATAATTGAGTAGATATATAATTTAATATAAATATAAAAAAGAGTGAAAATATAAATATAAATATAAATATAAATATAAATAATATAAATATAAATATAAATTCGAACTCAGATATAAATATAATTACAAATATGCAAATATTGAAGTACTTGTACTAAAAGATTCTATGTAAGCACTAAAATTAGAGTAAAGATATTTTCTCACCATGCATTGACAAGGATCTTATACACTATACGGAATACTTCTTTTATTGTTTATTAAGAAATGGAAGAGAGAGAGAGAGCTTTACTGTAGCTGCTCATTGAGGACGCAAAGCCATATACGTCATCAGAAACAACTAGAAATTAACCACTTCTATTATTTAACGTTCACTGAGACTGGAAACCTGCACTATGGCGATATTTTGCTATATTTGATTTCTATTTATGAATTTGATGCATCGAGCGATGGATGGAACATAAAAATCTTCAATTTTTTTATTTCCTTACACATGAATTTAACGAGATTGCCAATTTCTAACTATGAAAGACGATATGCTTTCTCATACCGATATACCGCAGTCGAGCATCACTGTTCTCATTGAATATTAAAAGTAACATAATAGATATAGAATGGCTCATAGAAATAAGGATGGACGCTAACCAAAGAATCTATTCTTCATATATAATACGCAAAAAACCGCAACCTTTAACGTTATGGGCAATAGAAAAAAAGCAATAAAATAAGAGGGGATTAAATAAAAACATATGAGATGAAACAGCCCAGATTCACGCTGCGTATTGCACATGCAAAACGACCACAGTGATTATGCATTTGAAGTTGCAGCACTATTTATACCGCAAGTGAAATGGTTTCAGGCAATATTGATCGATATAGCTGATCAAGAAAGTGATCTCATCTACGAGATGATCAATCGAATCACAATGAAGGAGAACAAAATTATAAGAACACACTTTGCTTAGGATCAATTCGAATAATGTGGAAGAACAACTTATTAAGCATATTCGGAGCATTCTGTCGTTATGAAATGCAAAATCATGCTCATAGGGGGGGGGGGGGTTGGCGGATCGAAGGAGATCAATAGTCAGATGAGGTCTTTCGCTGTGTTAGAAAATTCGATAAACTACAGTTTTTTTTCGTGATATTACAGAAAAAAATCGAACACAATCGCAGTCATTTGATCTCCTTACAATGAAGTTATGAGCTTTCATGAAATATCCTTGGGGAAATCGCTCGCTCGCCGTTGTTCAGAATTCTTGCAAGCGATCGTTCATAAGATCTCTTTTCTCAGAGAAAACCTAATGATTCGATCTGATCTGATCGGATCAAGCATTTAGATCAGATCAAGAAGTTCATTTTAAACAGCATGCAGAGGAAAATATTTCATTTAAAATAAACAAACATTTGAAACAAAATTCTTTATTCGATAATATCCCTCTGAGGGTTATCTCAACAAATATGCATATAGTTACAAATAATCCTTTGTCATCTCTCCAATAGCTTATTTCCTTATCAACAACCTCTTGGAAACTTTCCATATCCTAAGTAAAAAAAAAAAATTTGGAAAAAATTTTCACATCTATGAAAAAAATGTTTTCAAAAATTTTTAGGGAGAAATTAGCATTTATTGCAGTGATGACATCGGAAGCTTCAACTCGAAGCATTTTCTTTTTCTTTGATGTGAATTGCCACAACGGGAAGCACAAAAAAAAAACCGGAAGTCGAGTGAATTGCAACCGGATGCAATCAACCGAACAATCCAACGGATGCAATAAGAATAGAAATTTCCCAATATTGAATTGGAGCGAAATCTTATTTGGAAACAAAACAAAACAAAAAATAAAAAATAAAAAATTCAAATGATATATCGAACCAAAGTGCGCAATGGAAAGGCGTTTTTGTTTTGCAAATAGAGATAATCATAGGATCACATTTCGGGACGAGTTGCTAAAGAGGTATTGCACGGCTCACAAAACAACAACCGACAATACAACACATTTATTAAGTAGTCAACGCCGAAGCGCTATGTCGGAGTTTGAGGATAGCAATCGATCGGTCTTACAACTCTGATTCCAGATTCTGATTCCAGAAGGAAATAAGCGGTCTTCCACTAATTTTCACCTGCCTCATCAAAGAATAAAAATGAAATTCACTAATAGAAAGGGCTTCTTATTTTAGATAGAGATACATTAACCTTAAAGGAAAATCTTCTAAATGACCATGGGAAATTGAACCATTTCTACGCCAATTGAATCAATGTAATGCAAAATGCGAAATATCGATCGGTTTTTCCACTATCTCGCTACCTGAAGAAAACAACGGCAAGCGCTTGACGGTACAGTGGGAATTCACACAAAAACAGGAAGGCAGAGTAATCGAATTGCTCGAAGAGGGTGTTGGTAGCGTCCGACCTAAAATTTTGAGCGTGACGACAACACCGTCTTCGCCCTCTCCCCCTCCACTCTTCCGTCAAAGGATATTCCCTCTCGCAAACGGAATTTTACTTATTCAATTTTGAGGTAGTTAGCTCTGATAATAATCTTATGTGCCGAAACGTAAACATAAATCTTTTCAATCACATCTTTCATATCTTAATGCATTTGATCCACCATAAAGGCTTTTTATAACTGAATGCAAAAAAATTGTTGCATAATTTTCTCTTTTCTCGATTCGATTAAATTTCTAATCCTTAATAATCAGAATATTTTTGAACGCAATATTGCCGTAGCTAATTGCATCATGTTGATTCAAGTAGCTTTTGCTTTATTCAGATAGCTTAATTAAAGTAAACAAATTTGCAATAAAATTGACCCCATAAATAGGCACGTCGTAAAAAAAAAGATTTGCAACGTTATAAAACGTGATTCGCATCTGTGATCGCTCGAGATGAACGACTACTACGCCGTGCTGAATTGCTTCGTGACTTTACAATACTTGTTCTTCGCTCACTCCCACCCATCGGCGAATCTTCACCTTCTTCGTCGAAACGTCGATATTCCGGATTCGTCATATACCAATGAAGCATCAAATCATACAGATACTTATACTCGTCCTGAAAAACATAAAACCAATGAGTTTATAACCTACACAGGTGGATGATTTTATTTTATTTGACGATTTCTATATCCATTGTTTATGATGAATGATAATGAATTAACCTAAGGTTTAGAGAAGGAAAAGCTGAGATAGGTAGAATAAATTAGTACGAGAAAATAGCGGAAAATTCTTTCTAATGAAAATATTTCTAAGTATTTTTAAGTGCATAAGTGAAAATGCTGTTATTGCACAGCAAAATAAATTTTCCAGATTGTCGGAGAGCCAAAATATTTAACAAAGGAAAAAAAATTATGGCATATAGGATCGCAAAAAAAAAAGTTTTTTTTTTTGAAACGATTTCTTAAAACAATATCATAACATCTTAATCAGTGTATTATTATATTTGCTATTTGAGAGCTACTTTAAAATCTGACAGGCACGATGCATTCTCTAATAACTATACTAAATAGGATCGAAATTAAGAAATGAACATCATTGCCCGAATCTAATTATAATACTATATTTGAATTTAATGAAAAAATTCACTACAACGAGCGATTTGCTTCATTGATTGAATCGAGCGGCACAATAATTGAGGAAAAAAATTTTAAAAACTGTAATGAATATAATTAAGAAAAAAGAATTACCTTCATATCGATGAGTTGTGGCCTATTGATGCGAATCATTTTAACTGCATGAAAGACATCCACCTCATGATCCATATTCATTTGATCGATGCAAACATTTGCAGCAATAAAGATCCCACAACGACTCACTCCGTTACTATAAACTTAGAAATTTGTCTCATAAATTAGTTATGTTAGTTAAATTAGTTATGTCTCACAAAAATTGAATCAGTTGAGTCGATTTGACCGGTTCGTTTTCTTATGCATTAGCCTATTAAATTCGCCGATGGTCAGTGATCACTGCTCGAAAGTATACGCGCTGATCATACGAACATCAGCGGTTGTTGTGTAAAGATCGATAAAATGGATCAGTCGAGGCGACTTAGGCGAGCGAACCTTTGCCGATTGCCTCCCAAGTGGAATTCTGTTCCTATATTTTAAAAATCACTCAAGAGATGACTTGCATCTATTTTGTGCACCTAAGAAATTTGATGTATTGCTCAAGCCAGTGATAAAACCTCGTTGAATTCATATTTTGGAAGGCGAAGTTAGGGTATGTAAAGATTTCGCAGCGCCCTTATAGAAGGCAGATGAAAGGAGTGTGGCGAGGTAGGAGTCGATAGTGAATCTTGATACGTATATATCATCTCTCAATCTTGAATTTTTTTAAAGTTAGAATTTGTGAACAACACAATGAAACTCCGTCAATTTATACGTAAAAAAATTTCTTGAGAGCAAACTTCATTCAACACATTAAAATCGCTATAATTGATATAATTTTCAATAACTATAGTAGTGATGACAAAAATATTTTTATGCAGTTCATTATTTCCGTAAATATGGAAATACATCTTACAGTGGGAGCTTAGAACTAACCAATTGTCTCACTGAAGTCACTTTAATAAAGCTTCTTATGCAGGCTTTATTTCCCGGCGTTCATACCTACACTAATGTCAAGCATAATTGAGAACTGCCTAAGGATTTTTTTGGATGAACTACGCCATCGATGCATCTATCAGTATAGAGACCCACTCCGGCTGATATATATATATTATATATATATATATATATATATATATACACTTTTTAAGAGAAGTAATTAGTAAATAGACGCCTACTGTGACATAACGATTGTTGGTTTAGTTTCGGGTCGGTCGGGTGCACGTTTCCGCCAAGAACGTGCCATTTTAATCATATCGATTAAACCGGAAGTCGAGAGTGGTACTTTATTTTCAATAGGCCACATGCGCACCTAAAATGGTTCTCTCAACAGTGATGGGGGAAGCAACTGGCAAGTAAATATAGTTGACTATCAATGCTTATTTGCAAAGGGCGTCCAGCGGGAGATTGGACTAGAAAATTGCTAATTCCCATTTTCGAAGCGGGATAATATAGCCAAATAGACTTCTGCCAAATTTCGCCCACCAGGATTTGCCCAGAGATTGGGAACATGTGTCCACACTCCTTTCCACGGTTTCTCTCCCATACAAACCATGCTTCATATCGTAATATGAGGCAGTAAGAAAATGGTCTTTTCATGAGCTATTAACTAAGCAGATAAATGTGGGAAATAATCCCAGAACAGCGAAAATATTTCCAGGATAATGCGTGAGCTAATGAAAAAAAATCTAACACATCGATCAAAACTCTCAAAACTTCAATGCTTAAAAACTGTCTTTTTGAATGCAGCTAACCGTATCGAAGTCAGGAGCCTCAGTTACACAAAATTCCTGGCAAAGTGTTACAATTGGAAGGGGAGGGGGAAGTGTTGGGAGGGGGTGGGGAAGAGGGGGAGGGCGAAGTATGCGGGAGGAGGGTTTAAATTCAAGGGGGTCTAGCTAACAATATAACAATAGTGAAAAAAATCCGCTTTCTAACGCACCTGTATGACGCAACATATGCGAACTTCTGCTTCCAATTGTTGTTGATTAGCACCACTTGCCATTATTTCAGAGATCATAAATGTCTGAAAGAAAAAAATTGGAATAAATCGACAATATTCCTTATTGGACAACAAACAAGAAAATACATTTATAAGGGAAATATTCAAAGCTGGTTATAAAGTTGGATGTGTTAAAAAAGGGAATACGTGCTCGCTTCATTGTATAGAATAGCGAAGAAGGAAAATCAACGAAGAATGCAAAAAAATTGAAACAACAACAACATATGGGATGACATTATGAGAATAGGGTAGAAACACAGCAGCATTTTAAGCATAAAGAATGGTCTAGAAAATTTAAGTGGTGTTAAATGTTGTTCAGCCGGTTGTCACCAAAGTTCTCACCAACGGTATACGCCTCGCTGATATCTGGTATCATTTGAAAATATGAAAAAGATATATATTGTGTGAAACGATAAATCAAATGTTCAATACCATATAGGACTGAATAGATCCTATGGGAGTGTAAATTCTTTATATTGTATGGAGGAACTGATTAATGAGTGGAATGGGGGAGGGGAGAGAGCGGAGAGGGGAGAGGAACGCAGTTTTCCCAGAGAAATTCCTCCCAATAGGTCACTGCTATCACTTCCATCGCTGAAATAATTGAAGTAGGCTATTGGGGATAGGTGTGTTTTTACCTTCAGAAGTTCGTCAACGAGACGTTAAAAGAACAATAGAATAAAGAAAAGAATAAAATGTGATCTATGTGAATGAAATGTTTTTTTTGCAGAAGGAAAATTTTGCCGATTATTTTAAACTGTGCGTTTGCTATTCGGAAACTTAAGCATATAACGCCATCATTTAGAAGTGAAAAGTGATGATTAAGGTTTACAGTGCACTGTTTACAGTACACCGATCATGCATGATACAGTATCATAAGATATATCGCTAGGCAGAGTTAATATAGCAAATAAAAACGAGGCAGTTACGATATTCTATAGCAAAAAAAAAATTCTTAAAAGGTGTAGTACAATAGCGTTGAAGATATATTTTTGTGAAGAGTGGACAGAATTATGAATGTTCATAGTTGAAAACGTCAAACGGGCAGACAGACAGAGAAGCAGACAGGCAGGCAGATAGACAGACAGACAGACAGACAGATAAAACAGACAAACAGACAGAAGGACAGACAGACAGGTTGGCAGACAGGCAGACGCACACGGGTGTGTCATTACTGTAATGTGCTTTGCAAAGGCAGATTTTAGAAACGAGAGGTAGATTTTGAAAAAGTAATTCATAATATCGAATAAATAAATAGCATGAGATGATTATATGCACTACGCATAACCATGCAGGTATGATATAAAATATTCAAATGCACGCATTATTATTGCATGTAGTAATCGGTATTATATAGGCAAAATATAAGTCAAAACAGATGATAAACAATTGCAACTAATGTAAGATGGAAGTGTTATCGAAGAAAGGATTGATAGGTGTAACGATCATGCCACAATTTTTATGGAATAAGCTTAGCTTTTTTTCATCGCTTTTTCATAAAATTTTTCTCAAAAATCCTCTTTTATTTGTAAAGATAATGTTATTTCATGGTTTTCCGTAATGTTTAATTCACCTTTTATGAAAAATTCAAACGTTACCTTACAACTCTCGCACAGCTAATGAACACTGAACGAAGCAATTGCCCATTCTTTCCAATACTTTGCCCCGAAATTCCTGTTCCTAAATTCCTCTATATGCCCAAAAATTCACAAGTATTCACGAATATAAAATAAAATATGGAAAAGAAAAATGAAATATGGAAAATCATAGATGAGTTTCATGCTCAAACGATTCGAATCTGAGAAATAATATCAGCAAAAAAAAGCAACTAAAGTAATTCAGCACACACCAATTTTTGAATTTGTTTTGTTGCATCCTTTTGCATATCGGCGTCTGTTCTATTCAATTTTAGTAATTTATCGACGTCAGAATCAAATGGCTGAAAATTTTTGTTCTTATCTTGAATAATTGAAAACGAAACAAACAAAATAAAATAATTGAGAATAAAATGAAAAACAAGAGTAAATAAATATAAATTAAGAAGAAACCATGCAGAATATAAATTTACTGCAGTATTGATTCTCTGGACATTTTTGTAGCAAAATTTTTCATAAATGATTGCAGTCATCAATGAAAACCTATATGAATAGCCGATTATTGACGAAAGGCAAATATTGAAAATGCGCATGATTTCTAAAGGAATTGAAGTAACCATAAAAAGATACCATTGAAAATAATCGACAATTTGCATATTACTTAGCAATTTAATGCAAAAGAATAGGAAACATAAAAATGAACACATAAAAATGAACCAAATAAAAACACATTAAGGAAGCAAAAATAAAATAATAAATAATGAGGAAATAATGAATGCACAACGAAACAACAGGATGATGCAATTAAAAAAAATCGGAAAATAAAACAAACCTGAGACAGAACTTAAAAGATTCGTGTTAAATTCAAGCGGAATTCACTACGCGTACAATATATTCGCTTGAGCGTTCATTCAGATTTTTTTCACATATAGTGAGAAGCGCAAAGATCTACAAAGATTCATATATAACCTAATTTTGCATTTTAATCACATCGCTATCTCCATCTGCGGGGAAAAAAAATAAATGTCGAACCACTGACGTGTATGAGCCTCAAACGAAGGTGCGGATGAGTGAAGGTGGTTGGACGATCGAAATGAAGAATTTATAGTTCTTCTTTTTCTTCCACTGCACCTCATTTATGTTTCCCTCAGAAGTTGCAAATATTTTAGCCTCTTCCGTGGAAATACTTACACTTCCGCTGCTAATTCCTCTCGAAAGCTCACGTTTACTTCTAGATCGAATCTATTTATGTTTAATAAAATGAAGTTGCGATATAGAAACTTCAACTCTTGTATAAATGTGTCCACCAAAATCTGCAACCGAAATGGGGATTGCACGATCAATACTTCGAATATTTGTAAAATTTGATGCGAATTTATGGTCCGAACAGTTGAATGTTAGTGAATAGCAAAAAAAAGAGAGGTACTTAGAGTGAACAAAATTGTATAAAAGACAAAAAAAAATTATATTTGAGAAATTAATACGCATTTCTGTATGATAAAATATATTAGTTTTATTATTTTTATTAAAGTTTAGCGCGTTGTTTCGATGCGCTATTAGAAGTGCGGTTTGATTTTGTTGATATTTCGATATGGAATATTAATTAGGATTTAAAAGATGGCAAAAAAGCACAATGCAACAATATTCGACAACGCTAATTTGCATATGCACTCATCTTTCGTTTTTTTTTTTGCATAATTTCGTTTGCTTTATTCAGAACAAATGTCATCGTTTAGATTAGCCATTTATTTGCACACCTACAGAGACACGATAAAAAATTTTGCGATAAACAATGATGTCCAGAAGAAAAATTTCACAATTTCCTATCAAATCATCAGAGATATGAAGAGGGAAAAAGCTTTCCTATCCCGTCCAGATCAGATATTACTTTAGTTTGTAGACAGTAGACTAAGCATAGATATTTTTGTAATTTATTCACAAAAGGAAATTAAACCTTCGCATAACTTATTATTAATTTATAAAAGGCGACCGAATATTTTTTAAATTTTATGCCTATATGAAAAAATCAATATGGAGGTCGACTGAGTTATAAACCTTTAAAGTGTCACTTTTTTTTCCAGATAAACGCTAATCGAAACATTCAAATCGTCTCAAAATTCCTGTGAAAATCGTTCAAACATTTTAAACTCATCACAATTTTTTGGAAAAACCGCATTATCCTAATTTTCGAATATGAGGTCTTTCGGGTTTGACTTGAATTGTACCAATCAGTTCTCAGCTCAACGGCAGGTTAACATGAGAGTCTCTAGGTAGTGCGGGAATATTGAATGAAAATGTGGAGAAAATATAAAAATAAAAGTCATCTTAAGGGTAAAGTTCCTCTAGTTGTCACGATGCAACACTGGGCCTCGTCAAATCGGGAACATGTAGATTCATTCGTTTAATTCTTTTACAATTTTCATAAATGCCTCGACGCGGATCTCTGAGTAGATTGATGAATTCAATTTTCAGCTTATCACCATCGACCAGTAGTATAAAGTAGCGGATGAAAAATGAAGCGGTCAAACCAATTCAACCAATTGAATATTGCAGAGTACTGTTCACCCTCACAAATAACCCTCGTCTATAAAGAAAGCTAGGCCTTATTTTCAATAGGCGTTTTAAAGAAAGGCAAATATTAACTGCAACGTTAAATTTGTATTCATATTCTCAGCACTGCAACAATATTAGCTAACCTTAAGATATTTGATTAGACAACAATCAAAGGGTTAACTGGTGCTGATTATTTTTTACTTTTTTTTGTACACTAGATGATAACAAACTATTCAACGACATCACATTATGGAATAATCGATCTGGACAGAAAAGATGGAAGTAAGTAATACAAGGGCAGGATTAATTAGAACATATTACTTTGCATTTTTATTGAGGGCGAAAATAATGTGAAAATATTTTGCCTCTAGAAAATGATATTGCACCTTGAGAATGGAGAACAGCCGTGAATATTAGAGACGCATGAGATTTGAAAAAGCCAAAAAATAGATCAACTCTAGGATTTTTGCCATTCTACTCTCAGATATACAAATTGATGAGAAAGTAGGTTTTAGAGATTGTTAAGGATAGCTTGGATATACTGAATAACTAACGCCAGAAACTATGCAGCCTAGAGGTTTCAAAAGAAAACAGATTTTCCCGATATTATTCGAAAATAATAGATGGGAAAAGAATATGGGAAAAATCTCAAATTTATTAATGGTACTTCCATTTGTTAGCACTGATTGGCTTAAAAACCTTTAAAGATTCAGTGATAATATAAATGCTTCAAATTTCTCTTTGTGTTTCTTTCATTTAATGCGTCACTTGACGCACAATAAAAAATTTTATATCAGAGTGATTTAAAGGGGGAGGGGAGAGGTTGATGTATCAGTTGACGAGCAATAAGGGATTTTATATGAGGATAGTTTTAGGGAGTGGAGGATGGGGAAGATGGAAATCGATGAGTGAGAATTAAGAATAATTTCACGAAAATGTTAGATATTTACTGAAAAAGAAAAAGAAACTATTGCTATGGTGACAATTGCAATTCGACGAGGACAATTCGCCTAAGCTACAAAAAAAAAGAAAGAAAGGAAACGTCATGCTGGAATATGATAACTCACTAGCTTATTAGTGATGCGCTTAGGCGGTTTGGATTCAGCGCTAATGATGGGCAGCTCGTCACGCAACTGAAATAGAGATTTTTTTGTGAAAAATTTTTTTTACATCGAATGCTGAAACAAAAGACTACAATCTAGGAGGCATAAAGAAATAGATTCGTTGGAAAGTGGAAAATAATTTATGAATGTAGTCGGATGTGATATAAGACATGAACTCCTGGAAGTGCAAAAGTTCCGGAAGTTTAAACATTTCCAAAACTTGAAGCCAAAGAACCTCAGAAATCAGACGAGCTTGAAATTTTTTGGTGGAATTTGCGCTCGAGAAATAACAACTAGGTTTTGAATGTTCGTCGAAGGAAATATTCAGCAAACATTGGCAGAACTGTTTTCAAAACGCGGTGTATTGGATCCTGAAACATCTGATGATTTTCGAAAATTGCGGACATCAAAAAATTCCGGACATCAGAAAATTCCGCAAATCAGAAAAAAAAAGCTGTCGAAGTCGATGAAAGCAATACGCAGCGCGTTAATAAGAGGTAAACGGCTAATTCTCTGAATACTTTGTTTAAGAGAACTCAAAACTATGCGATGAGTTTAGAGGCCATGCTTCAATATGAAATTTAAAATCATGAAATATTTTTCAAGTTTGAGCTGCTTGAAAAATAAGCGGTTAGAATATACTCAATAGTCAAGCAACTTGTAAAATTATATAAGTATAAAAGGATATTTTTTTCGCATATAAAATTCTACTAACACTATGAGGCATTAAAATGGTGAGAATTTTTTGCTGCAACAGAAATTTATTGCCCCAAATTTTTTCCTTTTCAAAGCAAAAAAAAAACTGCGGAAAAAAAGCATTTTTAAGGAAAAAGTAATGGATCGTTTGCGTCAATTTCTACAAAAAAAGCCGGAAACAATTTTTCGCATAGAAATCATTTTTCTTTAATAAGCGAAAGGAAAAGGTAATATAAATGCGTATTTTTTGTGGAAGCGAACATTCGAGTAATCAAAAATTGATAGATTTTAGCGAACAATTTTTGATTATTACTGACTTATATAATAAGAGTGAGATGTTACCATCTTCATTTAAAACAAAATTGCTTTTGAAATAAATCTGTATAAGTCTGAAGCAACTTAAACAAACCTATTGAAGCCGATAGTTATATGAGAATGCATCTTTAGGTTATTGCTTGTTGCAGTCGAAAGTATATTAGCAAAATTAGATGAGCCTGTAACGAATTTCTAAGCCTATTAGACCGAAGTGACTATGCGTCTATGAATATTGTTTGATATAAATAACAGATACATTGAAAGGGAACTCAGAAGAAGGGAAATCGTAGAATATAATGAAAACATTTTATTGGGCAAATGGGAAATGAGGATAGCAGTGCAATAATTCAAAAGGGTAAAATAATGAGCCAGTGCTAACAAAAGGGGAAATGAAGCAAATCGAAGAATGCTGCAAATTTTTGAAGAGATGGGAACCGCTTATGAAATGAGCTACTAAATAAATCTTCAGCTCTTTCTGTCACATTTATGTAGACTCGTTGATTTTCATACCGCATGACGGTGGAAGTTGAGGTGAAAAGCGGACTTTAGTGACTGATAGCAAGACCACCAACTATAAAAAATTTAAAAAAAAAGAAGTTTCTAAGAAAGCTTCACAGATCTCATACCCTCTCATTCATCCTCTCTCTAATTATACAAAGCGACCATATAAGAGCCTAAATCTATAAAAACGTCATTTATACAGCACGAGGAGTGCTATTCTTAATACAATCCGAGAAAAAATATCTTCAAGATGAGGATATAAAAACTACAGTATCCTCAATGCCTATCATAGATTCTAAGCTTTAGCAAAGAATCAGCTAAAATATACACTCTCTGCAGTATATAAATAGCACAACGTTTACTAAAGATAAATATGAATATTGATATAACAATGGTGTGATCGATGTGAACAACAATAGGGTTGAATCGAAGCATGCACCATCCGGAAAGAGAGACAACAAGAATATATCGTGACTAACGTTAGTACTTTTATAATTTTGCATGATCGAACCTCATTATAGGGATCCACAATACCGAAACGAGTTGAGCGCCGCTTTTGTCGAGTAGGTAAGCCTTCTTCG
Source organism: Baylisascaris schroederi (assembly GCA_006503575.1). Lineage (NCBI taxonomy): Eukaryota > Metazoa > Nematoda > Chromadorea > Rhabditida > Ascarididae > Baylisascaris > Baylisascaris schroederi. The sequence goes on along the minus strand of QEWY01001585.1, from coordinate 878,144 downwards.
CTTTGCGTTTGCCTCACACCTGTATTAATTATGCCCGATGGTGTGCAACTTCTTAGTTGATATTGACTGCATATTAGAGCGTCGTTGAGGTGTCGTCGTGTACAACGTTCAGAGAGAGACTCAGAAGTCTCACTGCTCTCAGTACTATTCACTATTCCTTCTCTTGTTATGTGTCCTCGATAAATCCGATTCAATCGAAACGATTGACCATGTGCAATCGGCGATTGAGCGTACCGCATTTCGATATCATACGAACCTCGACCACCAACAGTAAGCGGGAGCTTCGATGTAGTTGTCGGTTTATGACGAAATAAGTGTGAGTGTGTATGCGTAAAATAGATCTCTGGCTGAATGAACAACAATAGACATTCGAAAAAAAAGACCATTGACGAAAGCGGCCAAAAATGGCCACAAGAGACGACCTTTAGTGAAAAAATGGCCATCAGTTGTAAGAGGAAATAAGAAGGGTGTGACATTAGTGATGAAAATGATTTCACTCGATCTTCGTTTAGAAATAATTGTTCACTATTTCAAGCATTTGCTATTATCAAAAAAAACAGCCAAATTCAAGAGATGCCAACTACGCCTGCTCAGTGGAGCAATTATGGATTAAAATTATTACTTCATTTGCATAAAATCTGGAAGAAAAAAGATATCAATGATAAAGGAATCCTATCAACAACACATCAGCAAATGCAAAAAAAAAATTTTTTTTTGAAAGGAATGAAAATAAAATGAAGCGATCTGTAGAAGTATCCAAGAAATGCTGAATACTATACAATGACAATCAAGATTAGAGAAGATAGGCGCTCGAATGTATTATAAACAATAACGTCTGCGAACTCAAGATAATGTAGAATTTTTGTCAAAATATGGCGCATTTATTGCAAATTTCATTCATTAAGAACACCCCAAAAAGGGTGGAAATGTTCCGAACAAATAATTTAGCGATCGCTAAAGAAAATTCTCCACGTCATTCTCTGATAAATACTTGATGAAAAATCAAAAAAAAGTACTGTATAGTTATCTAGAAAAAAGAGAACAACAGTTCGTTCCAATTTCTATTTTTGTGAGTCAAACCCACAATCTTAGATATTTTGAAGTATTGGGATTAGCTTCTGGACTATAATTCAAAATCAGACTGGTTACTACTTTGTTGTTCGAAACAACTATTGGGAAATTACTGGAAACCAGTCAATGTAGATAACTTTGCTCAATGAATGAATAACGCCTGATATCCTTTATGTTTGGCGACTGCATCATAGGTTTCTTTCTATTCGTTGGTTACCGATAAGCGACTATAGGTGCGTCGATCGATATTAGAAGATGTTCTTGAGATATTTCGCCCATTTGATAAGTCAAACCATCGAGCGTCATTACGCATCAATTACAACAAACTTACAGAAGACGCAAAAAAAAAAAGAAGAAGGCAATATGCAGAAATTACCTTTTTCATCACCTTCACCATATGCGACGTCATTGACGGATACTGATGGTAGTTGAGCACTTCCACTACAAATGGTCCATAGGTGCGCTTCCCTTTATTGTGCAGGAATGTTGGATAGGTCTGAAAATGCTTCCAGCATGTCTGAAAATATTTCGTATTTTCGATCAACATTTCCTATTTCTATCAGACTGCTTGACCAATGGCCAATTGATAGCAGATAATAAAATATGCAAATTAATCTACTCATAATTTTTTGTTAAACCGATCGTTAATGTTGATCTTCAACGAAAGATTTAACTTTGTAGTCAGTCACTTGTAAAAAAAAATTGTTGCTAATATATGCAAATTTCGGGCATATTCAGTGGCGTTTCTTTAAAAGATATGGAAAGTCAGGTGAAGGTGAATGACGGAGGCGATACAATTGAGTGGACAACATCCATCGAAAATCTATAGCTGCACTTTCACAAGTTCTAACGCTTCACAAGGTGGGAGCAATCAGATCAACGACAGATAAGCACGTACACACAACGGCGCAAATTCTGCACCACGATATCACTAGTTCCTTGCAAACACAATTTATTTGATACAGCACATATATAAATAAGTTGCAAGCATAAAAGTAATTGCAACAATGCTTGAGAGGTGCACCCCAACCTTTTAAGAGGCATATAATTAGCCCATCCATCCTTCCCTTTCCTTTCTCATTGCAAACTTTACACTTCTGCGCCCAGCAGCCTTATGAGGAAAGAAGAATTCCCAAGGGTAAAGGAATATGTTAGATGCAATAAATTACCTACCCGAGCATTACCCTGATTACTGAGATTCACGATTGTATGACAGCTATGATCGAAAACGAGCGTCCAGAAGCTGTCAATAGTCGAATGTTTTGGCCATTCGGTGACAATAAATTCATTCTTCCTCGTGAATCCGTCCACTTCGACCGCATTTATATACGTATAATCCTTACTCTCACCGTGTAACGTTTGTAAATACGGTCGAGCATGATCCGCTATAACAACAACGTCAACTATAACTTCACAACAACGCTTTGATGAATTACAGAGTAAAAATTTGTTGCGTGGATTACTTTCGATGAAACAGAAATTCTGGATATGGGACATCCAGGATGCAATTGTTTTACGCTTTTACTATTCTAAAAACTTAAACGAAATCTTTAATTATGGAAAATGCTGTCAATAAAAATTTATGGAACAACTTAGATGTATTTCAACGATCGACTCGCGTTGGCGTTACAAGAAGGCCGAGTGGAATGCAGTTGATGGAATGTTTGAAGCAAAGGCTGGATGAGTTAAGCCAGCAACCAATCAAATCCGACGTGAAAGCATTATTTCAGACGTTTTGAAGGTGAGAAACCGTGTTTCAAAGAATATGTAGAAATGTTTGGCAGTGCACAAAGAGGTCAAAGTTCAAGTCAAAGTTCGAAAGTGGAAGACGCAATAAAGTGAAAGTATTTGGTTGAACGTAATGATAGGAATTGAATATTTTTGAACGTATTGGAATTCGTTAGTGGAAGGAGCGAAAGAACCCGTTTAAAAAATGAGCGAGTAAAAAGAAGAAAGTACATAAGTGAAACAATGAAAATAAACAATCGCGAGTGAAACTCATGCGAGAATTGTCGTGGAAAATTTCCGCTTCTATTCCTCCCGTAATTTGAATATGAATGCACAATTTCCTCTCACTTCAACATCCCGTTTAAATAAATGTGATATGCAAATGTGCTATATGAATGCACTGAAAAAGGCTAACAAGGGAAGGCAAACGAGGAACCACTACTGTTGGATAGGTGAAATGCCGACCTTCAGCGATCAAATAATAGAGAACGCTTGAAAATTTCGCTTTTTCAAGTTTCGGCTATGGAATCGAAACCGCTTGACTCCATCTTTGCAAACAAGAAGAACCCAATGACTAAATCAAAGAATTTTGTTGTGATCACAAAGGTTTTCGATGTGCCATTTCGGTGGGAGTAACGAATTTGATCTTGCAATGGCTAATCGTCGTCAAGAGAGGGTCAAAACGTGGCAAAGATCACGTCCTATAAATGAACACTGAACAGTCTGATTTTGTTGATTGAAATTGAGGAAGTGGAAACAAGAAATTGTGCAATCAAAGGTGGATGATCGAATGATCAATCAGCAAAAGTTGTCACAAATGAATCTTAAATTACGCTAACTTAATTATAGCAAACGATGAAATAGCATATGCAGCGTTTAGATCAAAGTAATGTGATACGTCTTGGCCATTTCTTCAAATGTGCCCAGAAATAGAAATGTTGAAATAAATTTTTTTAAAGAAATTAGCCAAGAACCGTCTAATAGAAGGGAAACATACGTGGAACGACCATGACATCTCGATTTTTGCCTCGATTCTCTAATCGATGTCCACCTGCGCAATCACCTATCCTTAGCGTTGGTGTTAACATCATTAGAAGCTAAAATGCATATTGTTCACTCTTTTACATCGCTAACAAAATGTAGTAAAAATGAAAGAAAAATCGCTTACGTTGATAGTTTAATAATTTTTTCGAAATTTAGTCATTATAATCAACATATTATGCATTCTTAAGTTGGTTATAAATAGGCCTATTACGGACCCTCTTACTGGACTACTGTAGTAGTTGTTCTCCTCATTATCTTCCATCATTCGACTCTCAAAAGTCTTTAGCCTGAAACGAGTGTCACCCTTAAATTGTTTCCTTTATAGGGTGAAGAAAATGCAGGAGTGGAAGAGCAATATGAATCGAATGGATATCATTAAGTAAAGTACCTTATTTTCGTATGCGTCCTGCGCTTCCATAACCTGTCGATCGCGTTTGGCTTTATACATACTACTTCGTTCTTTTAATTGCCACATTTCAATCGGCTCTATATTACATAAAACAGCCTGAAAACACCGCTCTTTTAGTCGGGTATCTTCATAGCACTAGTTGTGGGGTACCATGTTTAAAGTCATCTCTGCTGGACTTTCAGCTCTAGCCTGAGCACCTTTATGCAACAATCATAAATTTTGAACTAATTTCAGTATGAAAGCCCTTTTGTGACGGTCTATATATCGTTTGTGACGGTCTATATATTCGGCAAGATAAGTATCCGTACTAAATAACCTCAGCGCATGTTCATGCTATTTGAGGGCTTTCCGAGATAATCACTAATATTGCCTGATTTGACGGTACATTCGACCAACAATATTTCGAAAGAAAAAGTTTTTTAACGCTCAAAACAATCAATCGTCTAATTCCCCTTAAATGACTTTCAAATTTCCAATAAGCGTCGATCAACGTTCACCTCAGCTAATGCATCGTAAATAAATTGATATTGATCAACCGAGTCGACAAGATGTGGCCGTGAGTTGACCATTGTTTTTGCATACTCGTATACATCGATCTGATCGGTCTTCTTCATTAGCTCTAAGTTTGCATCGAGCGCTATAAATGCACCACTTCGTCCACCACCATTACTGAAAGCAATTTCCGTTGATATCCTTCAACGACTGAGAAAATTGGATCTCAGCATATATTGAATTGTGTCGGCAGACGTTCATAACGACTTGTGCCGACAGACATTCCTATACCTATCAAGCTTCCGACATTTGAACGACGAGGCAAAACCGACAAACGCCTACTATCACCTATTTTAGTACTAAGGCGATACTTAGGTATCTTATGCTCTTGCAGAGTCATGAGGTGTTTAACTCAACTCGAGCGGAAATAGAACACTATGATAATCTTAGGCTAAATTATGTTCTTAGCAAAATTATGAATTTAATAACAATGAGAATAATTGCTTTCTCATTTATCGACTGGCATCGTAGTTTTGATCCTAAATCAAACAAACCCGACCGGTTCACTTATAGGGAAACTCCGCTGGTTTCTTTCAAAAAAATTGATAAATTAAAAAAATGTTCTTTCCGCTTTTCAAAAGCGTTTTAACGAACACATTTCACTATTACCATTGTTTCATTTACATCCATATCATTATCTATGGATCATAAATCGTACAGTGTTTTGGTGGACTAAGGTTGCGGAGAAGTGAAAACACAAGTTTTACACCTCACCTTATAATTTACTAGGATTTACATGAGATTTACCCAAGAATATCCTACACTGATAATTGTTTCCAGCCATCTCCAAGCAAATGGTTTTTCGCAATCAACTTGGGAGCAAGGCATTTAGACGGTGCTGTCTTATTGGTGAATAAGACTCAATGATTTGTGGTTGTCGAAGATTCAATGACTGCTGGAGTTTCTTTAAAGGAGAACGGGTGCGACAACATGCTAAGCCGATCACCTTCCTAATATTTGCCTATAGCCTGCGGCAATGAACTAATTGCCCTTAAAAAGAACTATGAGACAAAGAGGCAGTGTTTCATCAATTTTCAGGAATGCATAACAATTCGGAGTTTTGGCAATGCATAACAATTCAAACTGTGAAAGACAATAAGCAATGCAGAACACCGGTGGAAACACATTGCAAATGGGAGGATTTCAATTGGGTTAATGAGAAAAGATAGAACTAGAAAATAGAAATCAGTGAAAAAAAAATGTTGTCAACCAGCCTTTAGTAGGCGAGTTGAAGTTATGTACGAGGGAAATTTATAATATAATTTCACGCTTTCCATATAGCTCTGAGGCATAAGTGTGTAGCACTAAATGCATTGAGACAATGGTCCTGCCATGCGCGCGCAAGTATGTGCAAAGTATATCTGCCAATTTCTTGCCCGACGCTTTCAAGTAAGAAAACCAATGAAGCAACTGTTACAAAAAAAAATGTTGGAATAATTCCATTGTAGCATGACCACCTATACTAAATTTCGCTTTGAATCATCAATTTTGAAAAGAGTTGTAGACATTTAAATTCACCAGAAATTACTCACCTATTTTGCGTAATGAAAATTTTCTATTTTATATAAACGGTTACAATGAGGCAACTCGTGAAGTAAAATTTTTTAGTGTAGGTAGTGAGATGTATTCGAGTAGAGCAAAAATTTTCGCAATTGACGAAGGCGGCGAAGGTATTGTACAAGATACAGAAGTACAGATCGCATCAACACTTCCACTTGTATTTGTTTGTCTTGCTGACATATGACTAAGGAAAAAAAAAATTTAAAATATATGCATTAATAATCACCTTGCGAAGAGGTTTGCAAGTAAATAGAAAAAACTAAAAGCATTAATAATAAGAAGCGTGGCAATTTTTGACAGGTAATTTAGCAACGTGGAACGAAAAGTTGCATTTGATGAAAAAATTACACTCTGAACGATTCTGACAAATCCCCATCCATAATGGTAAAAATTTTTGCATCCTTCTAAAAAAAGTATTTCTTACATCCTTACACGTGAAAATTCCAATTATAAGTTTAGTGGTAAGATGTCTGCGGACGTTTTCATAGACGAAATCCCTTCAAAGGAATAAACAGGATCGAATTTCCAGGAAAAAAACCTAATTCAGGTGTTTTCACGTGGAAAATTTTCGACGGTGAGATTTGGCAACAATCTTGAGCATAAAATATTGCAATCATTATTGCCCGTTCTGATCTTTCAGTGGTACACAACTGAACAATTATCAAGCCGAAGTGGATGTCTCCATATCAAATAAAAACTTGGCTATGCCTAGTTCGGCACTTCCTCGAATGACTGAAAAGTTTCCTCACTACAAATGAAGTCAAATGTGGTATCTATACGGGAGCAGATGTACTCTTTATTCTCGTTGCATTTTTTATGCCTTAAGTGAGAAGAAAAAAATAACAGAATAATGAATCAATAAATAGACAACAAAAGGATATCTTAATAAGACGGGCAACGAGGATGACTCGAAGAGAATGCAAAAAAAAACGAAAGCATAAAAAATTCGCACTCATCGTTCATCAATACGCGATGCTGATTTATCCACTGCTCTTATTGCGTTGTTGCGTTTGGATGCAGTTTTAATAATCGTCAGAAAAATAGCTTTACATATGATTGTGTTATACCCCGCTATAGCCATCTCATCAAGACTATTTTAACAATCGAATAAGGATGCAGTATATGATTTAGTTTCGATACGTTTAAGCCTCTTTTGTGTTATAATTGGACATAGTTGCAAAAATAGCACAATGATAAATAACACATCTAGAGTATTACAATGCTGCCTTTTATTATGCGGTCAATAAGTGCATTTTCTATTAAATGTAAAAATTTAGTTGTGCTATAATTATACTGTTTTAATTGGCATTTTATGGTAGAACTTGAAGTAATTTACACTTCTTTTTGATTAAATAAAATGAGAAATACACCATCGTCTCATCTGACAATCACCTTGAAAGACTTATCTAATCGCAGTGGTAATCACACACTCGTTTTTTTTTTTTTTTAGAAATTCGACAATTTCAAAAATATGCTCTGAAAGATTTTTGCATTCTTAGACCGAAACAACTTTGATATCCTCTTTACTTGAGCGCCGTTCCTCGATCGCTTTCTGGAACTTGCTCATAAATTGTGCATTTCGTTTCTATTAATATTTTATTTAGTGCAATTTAATTCCAACTTTAGGAGCTAAACTATCGACAGCTAATTGCCAATATACTTATTTCTATTTGTACGTTTGGGGCTAATTGCACCTGAGGATCACTAAATCCCACTCATCCAGAATTTGAAGAAGTCCATACAGAGAAAACAGCGAAATACATGACCGGATCCTCTAGTAGCAGATGTAAGTTTTCTAACACAGCCTTAATAGCGCCATATGAATAAAGCGGCTAATTGAAAAGTTGATATATAGCTAATATTATCATTCAAAAGAATAAAAAATTTATAAATCAAGATATGTTTACTTGTTTCCTCATTTCAAATCCTTTCATATTTCTAAGCAAAATTTCTTTGCGGCAATCAGCAAGTTGCCGGTTTTTGCTCAGCATATGTGTGCGGCTGTCAAAAAAAAAAAAAAACTCGTAGAACTTCACATTTTATTGCATCAAAGTGGAAACGCGTAAAAGCTATAGGTGAACATTCGAATGTGTAGCATCGCTTACTTCTCAGCTGTCCATACAAATGTATTGCGCTGCATTCGCTGCTTCGACTGTCATGCTTATATAAGTATTAATGCGATGATATCAGTTAGGATAATGGTATAAAAAAAACCACTGAAGTAAATCTTGTACCATACAACCCCATAACAATAGATTAGCATCTAATTTTCGATCGGAGTTTTGCACGTTAAACTCAGATCGTTTCAGCATTCTTTTATAGGAGCAATTTTGATGCTGCGATGAATTTACAGCGTTAGTCGAAGTCCGTAATAATGCTTGAAGCTTTGTTAAGGAATTTATACTTTTCGAGTGATTGACCAATCCAGAAAATTACAGAAATCTTTCCGGATTGAAGACGGGAAACAGTATGATTAAGAGCTGAATTAATGTAAAGTTAAAGAAACGAACGGGAAAAGAAGTAAAGACAGTTAGAGGGTTTATATCAGCAAAGCTGCTTTGGGGGTTTCATATTCAACTGCGCTACGTCCAAGTACGGTGACGGTACCTATCTATCCTTCCATGTCATGTAAAAAGTGATGATCCCTCCTTCCAATACGCAATCTTCTGTCTCAACGATATCGTTCTTCCTTTGCCTTATTCGTCTCATTGAAGGCAAGAATCTCCAGGTAGTTTATAAGTAGCATAGTGAACTCCGAGGCTTAAATCTAAGCATAAAAGCATAAAAGTTATTATTCCCTTCAATTTTAAGAGGAATGTGTAAGGAATTTGAGTTATGCATACTGCAATTATTGATCTACACCATTAGTGACGATAATTAAAGACGCGAAAAATTCGAGTTTCATTTTAATGTTGTTTAATGCAAAAAAAAAAAAAAAAACGATCATTCGTTTGCACCGTGCAATTTACTCGCCAAAAATAATTTTCATCTTATTCGTTTCTATTATTGTTTGATCTACCATAATTTTAGTAAATCAATGAGATTCCCATTAAAATTTATATGGTTCTAATAGAAATACATATTCAAAGAGCAAAGGTACAAATATTCTTTTCTTTTCTGAGGGAAATAAAATAGTTCGAGCAATATTATCATACAGAACGGAAAAACCGCTTTGATATTGAGTGAAATATGAGCGGATTTCGGCAATTTAATTCATATGGAAAATCATTGATTTGCATGTAACAGCGTAATAAATTGGCGATTTGCCCAAGAAATATTGACCACTTTAAGTGGTGGCATAATAACATGCAAATTTTTTTTCACCATGAATACCGTTATGATATGGCAGTATAATTTCACTCAGAGACAAAAATATCAACAAAAATGGGATGGAAAAGAGCTAAGTAAACTGTTCCTTTATTAGTTTCTTTGGGCAATTTTTCGTACTGAACAGCAATAAAAATAAATTGGGCAACGTGCCAAAAGACGTGAAAAAATATTCGTTTTTGCATTCGCTAATGCGAATAACCGGTTCCATAGGCTATAAAGAAAAATTCAAATTCAGGTAGTAATAGCGTCCTCTTTGAATTACTTCGACCGCTTTCACAAATACTCTAGAGAAAATTTGTTTTTCTTCGAGCCAATTGACATAGAGCAGAAAAAAAAACGATCACTCGAAAATGTATGCAAATCTGTAAGCATTTTTTAATGCCTCTAAATCATCTAATTCAGTGTAAACTCAAGGATAGAAAGTAAGTACGCGCGGGTACATTGCGCTTGTTAAATATCATGATTTTAGGTGTGGTGGTTTTTGAATTGAAATGACCGCAAGGACTTTGCAGACAGACAAATAGACACATACATACATGTCTGCAAACATGATGTTAGAATAAAGCACTTTTGCAGAATGAACTTGCAGATGCACACAATAACTCAGTAAGGCGAATTATTTTAACTTCGATAACAAAAATAAAAAGTATGAAAACTTGTCTTCAAAAAGCTACCGACATATTATGAATAACTGTTGCGTGTTGAAGCGCGGTCACAGTGTCTATAGCGAGGCGTTTGTCACAAATGATGATTTAAACATTCCGTTGTTTTGATAGGGAATAAAAATACAACAAGTATTTAAGCAATGAAAAATCTCATTGATAACAGTTTTTATCATTGAATGGTCTATCAATAATTCAATACTCATAAGTCACCCATGGGAAATCTAGATTTATTTGCATACTTACGCTTAACGCCTAGAGAACAACATCTGCACCTAATTATAGATGTTTTCCTATAAGTACGGCAAACAGTTAAAATTCATGTGGAGTTTATCTCACTTACTCATATTATTGATGTTTCATTTACAGTGTAATTTATAATTATAGTTATTTCATGCACCGAAAATTACACAACATAATCAACCGTTTCATAGTGTTTTATATTGGTCGCTCAGACATTCAGGTGAAGATGACCTTCACGTTGACTCTTGAAACCTCTCTTTCCTGTTATCCCATCTAGTTGTACGTAGTTGGTCGTAATTTCTGAGTCTTTAAAAGCGCAGCTCATAAACACGCAAATGCGAGAAAGAACTTGAAGGTGACAGACAAACTGTGAGCAAAAAAAAATCCTTGAAAAAAATGAAATTTCCATCATTTACAGCTTATTTCATATTTGAGCTTAATGAGTGAAAATTTTCCTCCTAAAGAAATGAGTAGGAAAATTTTAGAAAATTGCAAGGTTTGGAAAATAAAAAAAAGTTGAAAAAGTTGGATTATGCGCATCAGAAGGCTTCCTAGAAACGGAGATACATCACTAGATGAGATTTATCAATATGGTAAACACCAAAGTATCATCAATTTTTTATTTTATTTTATTTTTTATCATTCATAAAAAAGGTATTTTCTTAATCCTCTTATTTAAATTCTTGTTATGGATTAAATTTTTTCTCAATGTTATAGACTATATTTCCCCTAAAATGCCATTAGGAATTTGCAGTAAAAGAAACGTATATTTTTACATGCTTTATTCTGTTGAATTTGATAAGGAACCGGTTTTGCATTAGTACATTCACTGATGAGAAAGTGCACTCACATTGGTGTTTCACGATTTTCTCGCTTAGAGTTTTCATTTTCAAATTTTTAAACCAATTAACAGTTAATACTTATAAAGATTTTCACTTACTAATATTGTTTTACTTGTAAAGATTTATAAAGATTGAGTGATAGGTTTATTGATTCGTTAATTTATTGCAATTGAGGCGTTCAGCTTTTCCATACAACCAAAAAAAAAAAAAAAATAAAAAAAAAAAAAAAATTCCAATATTGGATTTTTGACTATAGTTTGGTGATTTTATGGAAATTGATTAATGATATAGCCTAAAATGAACGTAATAGGTATATATTCTCTATTATGTAAATGTTATGCTAGTATATGATGGTTTCACTAATACAGTCGCAAGCAAGCTCAACATCATTGAATGAATTGGAAAGGTGTGAGAGATCCCTCAAAATTTTCTCTTCAATCATACTGGATACCTATAGCGTACTGTGATGTTAGGTTGAATAGAAACAGCTGACGTGTCTTCTTGCAACAACTTGATTAAATCGCTGATATAGTTGAAACCTTAAAGCGCTTCTTTTTAAATTCAACAACTCTTCTTTCCTCTTTTCATTGAATCTACCGCTTTTTTTCTTATATCAACATTTCGTCAGGGTCGTATTCATTAATAATCTACTGATTTACTAGTAATATGCTTAATTACCAATTATTATTCAACTTATCTTATAGGAAAATTTTAACTACCTATTATTATTCAACTTATAGTTAAATAAGTGAAGTATTGCGCTTGAAGAGATATTACGGGATATGCTTTTATGTTGCCTTCATCTCATCAACCGTTTCCAAAAATTACCAACAAATTATGCAAATGTGGGGGAGAAAGATGCTTTGAAAATTTAAATTAGGTGTGAAGCTTCAAAAAACTTTTCATAAACAGTTTTCTCCTTCTATTTCAACGCATTCAGATTGAAAAAAAAGAAAAAAAAAGAAAAAAACTGGCCCATTTAAAATGTATGCAATATTTTGACACTTTTAAATGCGCTGATTCGTTCCGATATTGATGGCGCTCTACAAAGAATGAAATATGAGGTGAAATACCGTTCCACTTTTAAGTCAGCATGTTTGATAATTGTAGCTTCGATGCTTATCAATTTAACTGATAAATGAGCAAATAAACGCATAGATAGCATATAGTAGCGAGGTTCCCATCATGCGCTGAGCAATTGCAGATTTAAATGGATGTAAGAAACTGTTACAAACACCTAAAAGTATGATTTCTTACGAAATCAATCACCAATACTTCCACCAAAGGCAATGTTAGTGCAATCACCAAAGGCAATGTTAGTGTAATTAATTTGAATTTTCGCTTTTTATCGTTGCAATGTTTTAAGATGAATGATGCCATGGATTTTTGTTTCCAAAAAGAGTTTTCTATAATTTAGTGCCCAACTATAATTTAATACATAATAAAGAGGGTAACAATTAAGGCAAATAAAAAAGATTTTTGCGAATGAAACCAATTATGAAGAATGAAAATCGATCAATAATTCTTGAAAATTCTACGAATTTTTCCGACAATTTCATTGCATTTTGCTCATTTACAGTAGTATCATCAAGCAAAAAACTTTGTGTATTTATGAATCTCAGGTACGCTAAACTCTCCATATTTGAGGAGTTTAGTGAATGGTCAAGCATGGCGTAAACTTCTGCCTATATTTGCTAGAAAGAGGTCCCCTTCAGCAATCATCACCCTTGTGTAGGTAGTCAAGGTACAAAGAAGAATGAGGTAAACACATTAGAAATGCTGACAGATGGACACACTAGCAAGCCGGTCTCATTAATCAAACGACTGTATTTAAATTCAAAAAAAAAAGAATGCAAAAGGCGAACAGTGCATTGTAACCGACCGGTCGCAGATATTGTCAGCCTGAAGAACTCAACTTTTCACATCGACAAATTTTTGTGGAAAAAACCAACTTTGTTGCATCATATTACACTCAGAAATTTAATATAACTCTTATTTCATGGCCGAAAATGAACTTTGGATCTTTCTCATTGATATACTATTTATGCCTAATTTTATTGCGCCTATTATTTTTGCACCATTGCTGCGACTGCAATACAGACAGACACACACATACAGGTACAGACACAGCGCTCTCATGATGCTGTTCAAAACTCTAACCAAAGACTGACGAGAACTTGTTGACAAATTTCAAAAACGATTTCAGCAAACTAAAAGCTGAGGTTAAAAATACTCGTGCAATAATCGCTTGAAGGAACAAGTAAATTTTAGGTGACAAAATGGAGAATCAATGAGAATGAAATATGGCAAAAAATGGTTGGCGTGACACTCAATGCATCGTGAAAGAAGGAAAGACATATTAGCATAGTGTTTGCTTTCACCAATTCACCTCATAAAGCCGAGTAAATCTAATATTTCAATTTTCTAAACCACAAATTTATTTATAAACCTAATTTTTCTGTGCTAATTGTGCGCAGAGCGTTAAGTATTTTAATTTATTCCAAGATTTCAATTTTGATTAAAAAAAAGAACGATGATTTCTTAAAGAAATATTTGCATAAGAAAAGATAAAATTTTTGCTAGTGAATGTAAGCTTGATCAGGTGATTAAGGTATATTTTATTTTCTCTGTAGGTATGATGTATCGTTTTCACTTAGTGCACATCAATCATATAAATGAAACAACATCAACCCGCCTTTTTAAGGTGCAAACAATCTTTCGTCCGTTAAAACGTAATGTTTTCTATCATTTATCGGCATTGATCTGCACTAACGATTTCCAAAATATTGATATTTACTTATTTCGCTGAGTGAACCACGTGGCCGATGATAAGCTATTATTGTTTTTAATTTGGTGAAGAATTTGCGATGAATATTGGATGCCACCCACGATGGAATACTTCGTCGTCATATTCACTAATCGTTACGCTGATTTATTGCTCCCTATTGGTTATGATGGTTTCCGGTAAGTTGAAAAAATACATTTTCACTTACTTTGAAGAAAACCCCCTATCATATAACGAATGGAATCAGCGATTATAGCAATGGGAAAAAATTGGTACTAGAGTATTTGAACGAAATAGGAATCATGGTACTTGAGAAGGGGGCAAGAGTGAGTGAAGGAAAACCGGATGTTTAAAAAATGCGTTCAGATTGTTGGATTCATCGCAAAAAGCAGCAATTTGTGAATGAAAGGCAGCGAAAATGACAAAAGCGGAACGTATAGAATGAAGCGGAAACGTGTTAGAGTGTTCAAACAGCGAAAATATTTTCTTTTGGTTGTCCACTTTATTTCGGAGTTGAAACATTTATGTCATTTCATTAGACATTTTAAAGGTTCAAGAAAAATGTGAACATCCGCTTTGATTTGCATGTGCAAATTTAAGCGTCATTAATAGTTGGTGGATTACATGATCAGCTGCCTAATGCTGCTAGGAATGGTATGCTAGGATAAAAATCCAGAAAAAAAATGGAATAACGGATAGAGCAAACTCAATTAACCCACTCCGCGGATAGCTTTCATCGCAATATTCTACAATCTAGTAGAGATAAGGTATCACCTTACGGCAGCGGGCTGAATATGCGCTTTTCCACTATGCTCACCTTTTGTATTCAATTTCTTAAATTGCTAACAAATAGTTGCTAATGCTTGATACAATCGCAGCACGAATAATGATCTCTTTTTTTACCTATTTAAGACGAATGCGGCCGATTTGCTTTAAATGACCCTAACTTCACAACGAAGTTAATAAATTAAAACGGAATATGCTATAATTAGCTAAACTATAGCAATTATGCCTCTGAAATATTAAAAAAAAAATTATTTTCTCCATAGTTTCTCCTGAATTGTTTAGTAGAATTTTCATTATGGAAGAGGCGAAGAAAATATCAGTCAACTAAACTGCAAATTGGCAAATTTTAAAGGCTTATTTTTACTTACGCTGCTAAAAAAGCTTAAAAAAACTTTCTATCACTATTGGAGAACTATGCCCATATTTCCTCAAATTTTGCAATATAGCACCATTTTCTGGAATCAACCTTCCATGGTTTAAATGATGAGGTTTGCAGAAAAACGAATAAGTCCCGCAACAATATATTCTCTATAAATACAAATTTGTCTAAATGAAGATGCAATTAACAACGATTTACTAGGAGCAAATAAAAGAGAACACTTGATCAAGTTCGGGCTATTATAAGAATTTCCATTTGTAGGAATATTTTTCTCACGAATAGTCGTACCGTGAGTTTTCGCCGCCAAGTAATGAATGCTTTTCATGCAAATATTACCTGTCCTATATGAATTATATCTGAGAAAATAAAAAAAAAGAACATTTATTAGACTCTCTATATTCAATGCGATGTTTTTTTTTGGCACAATGAAGTGAGAGCAATTTGATGAATGGTATGTCTAGGCGATCACCTCTTTCGTTATTACTTTTTTTTATTTCTTTTTTTTTTCTGGAAATACGATGATTCATATTAATAATTCACAATCAATAGTGAAAGAAATTTCTAAAATTTCGTAGAGTTTCTAGAAATTTTAGATACAATGGAGTTGGAAGATTATTGAAAGTAACTTTGAAAAGATTATCGTAAATGAGATTGGTGAATGAAGGAAAAAGTTGTTGCCAATCCACGCTGACAAGATGAGTTCATCTCAACGAATAAATTTCCTTATTTTCTAACAGAGGATATTTCAATCTGGGTCTAATATAGATGAATTAGAATATTTCATAAGATTTGAATCTAGAAAAGCGAAATTGCGTCGAATGGAATTCAGAACAAAAAGAAAAACTTTATCCATTTGCCAGTGAAAGCAGCCGTATTACAAAAACCTTTAGGAATATCATGAATTCAGTTACCATCGGAATGCGCTACTATCTAGATCGAATTATTGATGTAGAATCGATGAAACTATTAAATATGCTGAGTGAAGTAGCGCATGTGGTGCTATATATGATATCTTCTTTGAATCATTCTTCGAATGGCACAACTTGTTTAAGGCCGAAAACAAATGTTGGCAATTTCTAGGAAGTTCATCACATAAATTGGTGAAGCGAGAACGAGCATTCGATTTGGCACATTTGGAGCTAGATTTAGAACGTGAAGAGGATCGTCGGCAAAGATCGTTCAACGCCCGAATTGGGAATCTTTTAAGAGATGAGGCAATCAACGATGAACTCTGTCAGAAGAAATGCAACGATCAACTCAAAAGTGGTCTTGATATGGTCAAGGTAGGCGAGTGCAGTTTACAAAGGTCAAGGTAGCAACTACAAAAAAACAATACAGTTTCTACTAGGTGTTTCTACAGCTAGCTTCGCTAAACGGTGTCTTCCTTGTAAGCGTGAACAGCTAGCAAAGTCATGTAGGGGTGCACCTGTTTACACTGTAAGAGACTCGTTAGTAATCAAAACAACATGGGCGGTCTGTGTATGTCGGATTGTGACTTCCTTCACCTTTACGGTACAGATCGCTGGTACTTCCTTTGCTTTGGATATTTTTCACAAGCGTATTTTCATTTCGTTTCACTAATTTCTTCAAGCCTGTCAAAACTTATGCTATGAGATGAGGTGACCAGCATAACCTTTACATATTAAACTACCTGTTGAGAACTTTTTGATTAATTCATGTTTTTATGAAAAGAGAAAAGTACAGAGTAAAGAACAGTAGAAGAATCCTAGATTCAGTTACGAGACATATAATATTTATGGATATCGTTGAAGGAGAGGCTCGTATAAAGTTAGTGTGGAAGTTCTATGGTACTATGGCAAGCGTCGATGGTTACTTGACTGGCAGGCTCAAGAGTTCTAGAATTTACATGCCTTCAAAAAAGACTGAAACTCAAGAACGGCTTCCATTTTTGACTTCTCTTCATCGAATATTCCCTCTCCGAAACAGGGTCTATCCAGAAACGGTCGATGTCTAGGTCAACTTTTTGTTTGAAAAAACTTTATAATCAACTTTGCAGCTAAACTATAGCATAGTGAACCTTATATTTTTAAACAACAAATTAAAAAAAGTGCAGAACTGATTCCACGAGTTAAAGTCGTTGATTTTTAGGCACATATGGCGTTTGGCTCAATCGGAGTGCCTCCAGTGATCGACAGCACTGATTTGGCATTATTTTGCCGTCTTGATTCACAACACGATCGTTGCTTACGAGACTGCGGGTTTACCGTGCAATTCAATATGCGCAATTATGTATGCAGACGTCATTATCAAGAGGTATGGTGAATAAGACAATAGTTGAGAAACTCGCAAAAATCTTTAAATTGAAAATAATAAGAATCCCTAAATTAAAAATCTTTAATTGAGAAATACGATTTTAAAAGAACACTAAAATATTTGAAAAAATATTTTCACGAAAAATTGTGCACGGCTCAATAAGTCGCCGCAATCATAAGCTTCAAAAAAAAAAGTTTCCTTGAAAGAAAAAAGGTTTTCCTGTTATTAATTTTGAAAAGGTCTGCACCTGCCGGTTTAAAGTAACCTAACAAATCTGAAGCCATCTCAAGTGCTCTTTGAACGTATTAGATGTGGAGAATCAAATAAAAGCAGAGAAAAGCGAACGAGTACTTAGAAAGAAGCACGAGAATCTCATAATCTGTGGCCGAGTCTTAATTAGCTCTGACTGTAAATAAGGAGTGAAAACTCTAATGTTGGTTTGCTAAAAGTGGTTAGTCGATTAGCTATTCTAAGACAAAGAAAATGATAAGCAGAAAATTATCGAAAAGCTTATCGTATCATGACGCTGCTCATAGTGCATTACTTCACATCGAAGGAGATTGACGCGTTTTTTTAAAACTTCGAATTGTTTCACGTAATTAAAAACTTTCTCATGAGTTATTTCTTCTCTTTTTGACGTTGAAATACAGAGTGAAAATATGTTAAAGTGGAATCGAATAGGTGGAACGAACGATTTATATCGATAAATTAATAGAGAGCATTAAAAGAAAGAGCACTCTTCGAAGAATAACTAGAAAAAAGTAGAATAGCAATGTGTCATAAGGCGGAGAAATTCCGAAGAATGAGGCATGTGAGTCGTTGTCTCTATGTTCGCCAAAAATTATTCTGTAAAACCCCGGTAGTCTATTTGTATTAGCTCAACAAATGAATACAATCAATAGTGATTCTCTTTCAGCGTCAAGTAAATATCCATAAAATCGCAATTCAGAAAGATCGAAAATATAACTGCGTTCATTGAGTACTGAATGTTAGTGCAAAAGAGAGAACTCTAAGAGAAATAAATTTAGATGAATATATTGTTGCCGTGCTTCGCTCATGCAGCCTCGATGTTGAAACGTCAATGTGGCTCAGAACGTTGTGGTCCTTATGGTGGTGCCGAAAATACAATACTAGGTAAGCATCATCTTGCTTTTCGTGATAAGTGATAATAGTCCAAAGTTTAACTGATAAGAGTTAATCAAAATATCCAATGCTAATGGTAATTTTCATTAAATAATTAGAATTAGGGGACAATTTTCCAATCTGGGCAGGTAATTTGCAAGGTTAGCAAAAAAGGAGATTTTGTGATTTTTAATAAAACATTCAAATTGGTACTTGTATCAGTTGGGTTTTCTACATAAACAGGCATACAACATATTTCAAGATTTTCTGTTTGATTTACAAGATGATTAGCCGTTAAGGTGACTGAATTTAGGTGCGTTGAACGCTTCCAATCGAAAGTTTTCCCTGTCAAATTTCAAGGCTATTCTTTTTGAAAATTCCCTTAAAAAAGCCTAAAAATAGGTGCACACATTTTAAAGTCAACATAAACAAATCGACAAAAGAGATCGTAATCTGTCTCATATTGCTGCGGGCAAAAAAAAGAGTTCGCGAAGGAAGCACCTTATGTTGTTGCCTTCTAAAAAAAACTTCTAATACACCATGAGCGACGGCTCAAACAATACGGATAAGTCTGTTATGCTCATTTACATATTTACTTTGGAAATATACATAATGATACTGTTGTGTGCGCGGATGTGTTGTGTCTGTCTGTATATCTATCTATCTGTCGATGGCTTCAAACTGGACAATGAGTGAACTTAAAACATTGATTAAGCGAAGTGAACGGTATAGGATGATCTTCACTGCTACATTTCAAGCTAACCATAGAATCTCAATAAATATAAACGGTACTTAAGAATAGAAAGTATTTGTATGGATTTCCTGCTGTTTGACTCTTATTCGCTTCTATAAATTTGTTCTGGGAAAGTGCATTAGAATGGCGTTCGTTATCTGGATAGGTATCCGTGTGTATGAGTATGTATGTGCGTATGTGTAGGTGTGTTTGTGCGTTTGTTTTTGTGTGTGCACGTGTTTGTCCATCTTTAGTTTTGAGATGTTGAACGAAGGAAGTTGAAATTGTAATATGTTGTTCGCA
Organism: Baylisascaris schroederi; assembly: GCA_006503575.1. Taxonomy (NCBI): domain Eukaryota; kingdom Metazoa; phylum Nematoda; class Chromadorea; order Rhabditida; family Ascarididae; genus Baylisascaris; species Baylisascaris schroederi. Next base: position 858,321 of record QEWY01001585.1, on the reverse strand, counting down.
TAATGCCTCCTATAGAAATATCTCCTAGTCTATAGCATTTTAATCCTACAGCTTTGTAGTTGCTGCCATTTAAATGGGCCGAAAATTTGCTGACATTTTGCATGGTTGTGTTCGTGTCTCGCGCCAATCTAATCGCATAAAAAAGGGATCGTCTAGTGAAAGTCTATAGAAGCGGTCAATTTAGTTCAAATATGAAGGTGTTGTTCTGGTTTTGCTTTATTTTTTATTTATTTATTTATTTATTTTTTTGATGATTTCTGAATGTAGCTAGAGAGTTGTGTTAGATGTAAAAAAGCACATATTATGCCAGCTACTCTCATATTGTTCTCCACTGTTTCATATTTTGCAGCAAAAATGCGCTTTTATTCCCATTTAATAGTTAACTGCCCTATGAATAGCTTAGGTCCGTTACTCCAAATTATTAATTTCGAAATCGACAAAGAAACGGCACAGTACAATAGCCTAGAATAGTTTAAATAGGAAACGCTCATGATATGTTAGATTTGCCGGCTTCAAAAGAGGAATAAATTCAGTGGAAATAACGGAAATAAACTTTCTTTTTTGAAGGTATTGTTCAACGCGCTAAGAAGTATTCAAATTTTATCGCACATCAATTAGAACGCTCTAAAGTGATCGCATCTAATTGTTCTTATCATAAAATTAACTATGCATAGCAAATTATCAATTCTTCTTGCATAATCAACTAAAATCCTTTACTATAGGTTATGCTCATCGTTGTCGTGTACTTGTTTGTGATATGATATGCACACGAAGCGTTTTACTAAGACGATGTGGCTTACAACAAGGTATACGAGCGACAAAATATCTATTCAGTTATACACGTGAACAGGTAAGCTGATATGAGAAGATTAAAAATGTTGGATCTATTTACCTTCAAGAATTTATACATTTTCTATTTTTTCGTATGCGCGTACTATGTGAATTGACAAATGAATAGATAAAGTCTTCCAAGAATATTAAGCAGAACCATTAGGAAGCAACTAGCAAGTGCCCTAATGAATAAAAACTAGTCAAATAACTACGAGCATTATATTTAGGAGAAAACCTAAAGATATTAACGAGAACTTCAAGTTTTCAAATCGGTGAATAAGAAAAAAAAAACTTCAAAAAAATTTAACCAACGAAACTAATTAAAGGGTTTATCTGTTTGTTACCTATTATGCCTATTATTATCGATAGATGGCAGCGTTCATATCCGACAAAACTTGTCGTTTCAATAGCATTAAGTTTTTTTTTTTAAACAAAAATAATCTACGTAATAGAATGAGAAATGTAAAAGAAAAATGGATTAAGTTCATCGCAAAATATTAATTGCAATTTTTTTTCAATGAAGATGAGAAATTAGCTGCAGAATATCACGACCTAATCAAACCTAAGGATATTCGCAAAATGATGCATAATTCTAGTGATTGAGAACCTCATAAAGAAAATATATTGTAAAGATAATATAGTGGATTTCAGACTAAAATGGAACGAGGAAAGAACAGGAAAGGAGGGGAGGGGGGGGGGGGAGAGAGAGATATACTGTAGACAGCACAGAAGAAAGGATGCAAAAAAATGTTTCAGTAAAGCGGAGATGCTCTTTTCTTCTTATATGTTGATAAGTTTGCATAAAATGCAGTAATTCCACGGCTTATTTTAGCAAACTTGGTTCAACAATATGGCCGAAGGCAACATAAGTACATGAAATCCATTTATTTCGGTATAGAGTGACCAATATTTATTTGAATTATGGACAGTCTGCGTTTATACTGTTGCCAGCCTTTGTTTATTGGATTTTGTATGAATATGAATAAGTGTTAGAATTTCCATGAGGCAACATTTCTCGAGGTGCGTTAACTGCCGTTTAGCATTGAGCGCGAAACTCGTAAACGACAGATGCTTACGTAATTGCCGACAATTGTTTTGAAGAAAAAAAAGCCATCAAATTTCTACGAATGAACGCACATGTCGATCAATCCGAAAATCAATCAATACAGCTAGACGCATACCTACAAAGTTGCAAAAAAATATCCATCCGATAGTATTATCGATTGTGATAATCAAATTCATCCCTCCATCCCCAGTCCCTCACTCCCCTCCCTCTCCTCGGCCTCCCAACCACTCCTTCCCAGATCCTGCAACACGTGTTCCTCAAATTCCGCTAAAAAAATGACTATTTTCAAGCGAATATATATTATACTGCTGCAGTCTGCCCATACTTAAATCTTCAGTTGGGAAAATTGAAAGTATTGCTGATGCGAAACTAAGTATTTATTAATTCAGGTGAATTTTTGGATGCAAGAGCTATCGAATCGACTTGGACGAAAGAAGAGCGAAACAATGCCCTATTCATGTGCACGACTATTTTGCGATACATTCGATTTAAGAAATTGCACTATGTCGAACCAAACCGATTATAATTTACGGATTAACCAATCCCATTGAATGGATTGGATAACTATCGATCTCTGAACTATGCGGAGATAAATTAAGATGAAATTGAATTTGTAAATATTAATGAATGTGAACATTAATATAAGATTTCTATCTTTTGTCTTCTAGTTGCAATTGATAAGTTCTACTCAATGATATAAGAGATTGATATGTTTTATGAGACAAATGCATATGATCGCTGAAGTAAAAAAAACAGAAAGAAATGAAAATCATAAAGGATCGTCGAAAATGACAAAAGAGAGTGAGAAATGCAATGCGTTCCACATGCGCAAGCAAGCGCTTTATAATTGCTACGATGGGAACCCAATAAAAAAGTGGACTTTTTGGGAAACTGCTAGACTTTGGCAGCTTGCCAAGAGGGAGAAACGACAAAAATTCACAGAGAAAAAATTTCTTCTAGTTGTAAACTTTTTAATGGAAAACGATTTACGGCGAAAACTGCATCTGTCGGCGAGATTTTCCCCTTATTTCCGTGGTCATCATTCACCGAATTTTTTCTAAAACATTTTCCGGAATAAATTGCTCTTATGGATAGGTCATTCTCTTGTAAAACATAAATGAAAAGCTGTGGATGAGCTGACCAAAAAAAGGATAACCTTTTTTAGGCATATTACTGTCTCAATGCTCCTTGGAGCAATAACCTACATTTGATCTGCAACAATCTCGAAGGAATTGAAAGTTTTGAAGAAGTAGCTCGAAGAGAGAGACTATGAAAGAATATTGAAGACTAAAATGCAAGAAACGAGAAAAAAAATGGAGATAAGAGAAAAAGATCGTTCAAAATTTGAAGAAAATTCAACAAGTTGCAGGAAATTTTTGATTGATAAACGCCATCTAGTCGTCAGCTAAAACAATTTGAGTTTTTTTTTTCTCGAAAAACACCAAAAAATGTATTTGAGCAATGATAAGCCTAACAATGTAAATTTATTCAATTTTCACGCAAAAGGAGTAGTACCTACAAGCGCTGCTTCGAGAATAAATTTTTCCAACATTGGAGAGAGTTTAAGAGGCATACATCCAAAAGAAATTCGCAATGATATTAAAAATAAACAAATAAATAAATAAATATAACGAAATGAGATCAGAATACAGTCCACCCCTTCGTTCGCCAGAATTTATGCCGATAGAATCGGCAAATTAAATAACTAACCTGCAATGGACGACGATTGGTGCATCGGATCGATGTGTTTCCATATAATTACGAACCCTCCTCCGCAACTCGATAAAGGCACTTATATATGGGAAACTATCAAGTTCCCATTCAGTGAAGTGAAATTGCTTTATCATTCTTGTTTGTTGACCAACATCAGCGTCAACCCTTGTCAACCGTAATGTGCGGATAACCTCAAATATACCATACGTTCCTTACTATTTACTCATCAACAATTAGTAATTTAGCGTGAAAGTCTATTGCCGAAAACGTTGAAAGCAAACTTTTAGAGCAATATAGTGCAGGTTGGAAAGAGCTAAACGGAGTGATGCGATATAATTAGACAAATTTATGCTAATATTGGCCATTTTGACCGTCTGAGTTAGCATAACGCAGCATTGTCACAACTATAAAATGAAGAAAAGACGAGACAAGCGCTGGTGCAATAATAGTGGACAATGGATATCCTTGCGGCATGTTGGTGTTTACCTTCTTCATTGGTTCCATTTACCATTTTGTAATTCCAAAATAAGGCGTAGTATTCCATTAATTAGGAGCCTAAGTATACTAGTTGAAACACAGCAAAACATTATATGGTATAATGCCAAAAATAAATTATGTATTATGATCTTCTAAGGAATAAACTCGCACGCGTGAGCGCTGCAACGTGACCCAATCAAATAAGTAAACATTTTTTTAGCATCACTGATAATCGGCGGTCAAAAAGCGTGGAACTTGGCTGGTCTAGGAAAGCTATCCTAAATTCCGTTAAAATATTGTTAAAAAATGACGTGGGAGGAGTTTGTGGAACTTTTTGAGAAAAGGATTTCCACGAAATATGTGCTCAGGAACTTAGAAAAAAAAGCAAAATGGACTGTCTCATTCAACCTTTTGTGGTTTTTTCATATCGCTAGTCAACTATACTAGGGTTTCCAAGTAGAGTTTCCCATACCAGGAACCAAATAAAGTATCCACGTGAAATCCACATACCTTCAGTCAATCCGAACTTCTAAGTAAATTTGAAATTTCTACACATTTAATGAAAAAGAGTTAACTCACAAAATGTGCATAAGTTTTAGTTGACAAAGTTTCGACACCAATATCACCGTATTCAGCACTGGTAACAGGCCAGTACTGTAGGCACACCACCTGGAAGAATGTTTTTTTGTAGAGACAGTTAAGAAGAATGAAATTACGGGAAATAGAATCCACAATTTTTCGAACATCATAATTGTGTTTGCTGAGTTATCTTTTCTTTACTTTCCTATACGAACATCAACTTTACCATCGTTTCATTTTGAAATATTTTCACATAATCTATCAGATCCTCTTCGTCCCAACTGCTCTCGTTATTAGTAATCTAATCGTTGTCATTGCTGAGATGGTTATAAACGAATGATCAACGTGCACATATGATTAACAAAATTTAACGACTCTATATAGTATGAAATTATTTCCGCTTAATTTCCAGGGATTTTCACGTGACATTTTCACGTGATTACCTCGGCATTTTCACGTGACTGTCTTGACATTTTCACGTGATCATCTTTGAGAATATCAGTATTTGTACTTCGAAATGTATGTCATCGTTTACATTTTTTAAAGCTTCATAGGCTTACATAAAAGATTACATGCATAAATGAGCATTTCCCGTGCAATTTTTTCATTACCCCAGAATGAGGGCAGGGAAGTTTAATGAAGGTTAAATGAGCTTAGAGATGAAAAGTGCTCGCCAACTACAAAAATAACACAATGTTTTGTACAAGCAGAAACTAGTATAACAGTTAAAAAAATTAAAAGTGCTATTTTCTTTGATTTGTGTGTAAAAAAGGGAGTGAGGGGAGGGGGAGGGGGAAGATCTGGTGTTGAAGCGACTGCAAGATAAAGTAAGTGACTCTTTTTTTGGCCATATATTGAGACAAGATATGTTCCCATAATGATGCGATCACCACTTAGCAATACCTTACCTTCACAGCGGCATTCCCATAAACGCATCTAGGGGCCTTTCTAGGAAACTAACATCTATAACGAGCTATATGGGCAACGGTTACCGTATCTGATTTAAGTGGAAGTGACGCTAAGTAATTGCTAAACGCTATCGCTATATCGTAATGGTTGGAGCGGGAAAACGAACGCCCCTACTTATAAAGCAACAATACAGTAATTATGAGTGTCGTGACATATAATTTATGTAAATTTCCTATAAGCATATTTGCATATCTGATTCCCTTTATTCCATATTGCACATCATATATTTACATGCGGATGCTGTTTTAATATACTAGATCACCTTTGAGATAATATCTTCCCCTCCTCATTAATGAATTCTTCGGAATGGAAGACAGAGTCTTCATTAAGAGCACAATTTTCTATTTAAAAATGGTTTCCTATTAAAGGAAATTATAATAGATAAGAGATTTTATTTTTTTAATGAAATACTTACCCGCATAAAATCAAAAACTTTTGTTAACATGACAATACAATTTGAGCCGAGTTCCCATATCATACGCCAAAAATCAGCAGTTGCCGATTTTGTTTTGACCGCTTGTGTAACGACATAAGCTCGTTCTCGCAGCCAACTCTGCAAATACACATTCAATATTCATCAACATCAACACTTTTGCTAATATTTGCATACGGGAAAAAGAGATGCAGAAAATTCTTCCCGGATAGTAAAGTATTCTTAATTCCCTAGAGATTTTAGTGCAAAAAATTTGCTGAATATTGATAAAGTTTCTGAAGAATTTTGAATCCTTTACAATGATATTGATGGAGAAAAAATTTATTTATCATGAAATTTCAAGGTTAGAGTAACCTATGTGAAAGTCACAATTTCGATTTAATCTCAATTATTTTTTTTATTTATTCACGTGGTCGCAACATATTAGGTTACATATCGATTACCTGTACTTCTAGTAGTGGTCATAGTGGTCATCATTGTTGTGTGCACACTTCTAAACATTTTAGAGAATATTTGTGAGATCGCCAATAGATGCTATATATGAGTGATTTGCGCCTAGTTTCCTCTTTAAATTTCCCCTATGAACATAAGTTTTAGCAATTTGATGAAATACGATCGGCACAATTCATTAACACCTGACGATTCGCTCATACGTAAACAACTCATGAATCATTGCCAATGTTTGCCACTGATTTGAATGATAAATATCTGGTGAGAAATACAGATAACAGATAAGAGATGAGAGAAATAAAGAAAATTAAGAAAAAAAAACAATAATTGAATAATGTGAGATAATATAATACAGATAAAAATGTACGAGAAACCTAGATAATAAAGAGTAAAAACAACAAAGAGGGGGAAAAGAGAAAAAATTTTCTCTCAGAAGTGACTTTAATTGAATGAAATTATACAACAATTCGACGTATCCTATTGTTTTTTAAGCGAATATTGATGGTTATTTTGAAAATTCCCCAGTGAAAGTAAATAATGCAAATACTCGAGAATAATTTATATTGAAGATAACAAAGGAAATTATGAAACTTAGTTCATTTACATATAAGAAAAAAATCACCAAATTATGTATTTAAATATTGTTTATTCCACATTTCTATGTTGTTTTTTACCTCAGAAAATTTTATGACGCATTAGATTTACTTCATTTTTCTTAGCGCATGTGAATGTCAATCAAACAATGCAAAAAAATTGAGTATATGAAGAACAATGATCTATTACTTACATTGACATAACTGGCATTTACATAATGGGAATTCTCATCATTTGGCAGCCTCCTAAGAATAACACGATTATAATCGTATGGCAGTGTATCGGCATATTGATTACGTTCGCCCATTGTTTGTGCAATATCGCTATGACATTTTGTTGCATCGATTGAGCGTAAAATCATCTTCAAATTTGCGTAATTAATTAATTTGCATAGTTTCAACTAAATCACAAATTAATTTGCATAAAAGTGTGTGAGCGCCAACAATAGGTAATCGCCTCGCTTATGGGTGGAAATTTGAATAGGATCGCATGAATGAGAGTTTTTTTTTCGCAAGGCTTAAACACCATTCAGATCAAATTATCAGTAGATGCTTATTTCGCTTTAAGTATTGGACGTAAAGATCAAATTGTCTCAGTTATTATAATTCCTAATTTTTAGGGAAAAAATATTGCATCATTCGAAAGTTTCAATAAAGAAGCTGGCCATTTGGGTCATTGCCAAGTTTATAGCTTTCCGCATAAACAAAACAGCCGTTTCCAATGGTAAATAACTATAATATTACTGAATTGACATTACCTAATCTTGCACTAATATTATATCAGCGCACAATGAACGTTTCTAATTTGGGAATGCATATTATCATTCGAAATTTGAATATTCGCTTCGCTTGCTTGAAATCTTTAAAATTTTAAAGACAATAAAATAATTGCAACTTACAAGATATTCGCCTTTGAATAATATTCGTTTTTTGCGCCTTTCGGTGACATAAGCGACGAATTTCGATGCATCGATGGGCGCTGATGGCGCCGCTTGCATCGCCTTCTCTTCTTGCACTATAAAAAACAAATATAACATTCACCACAATATTTACAACATTTCATTTGTGAAAAAAAAAGAAAGAAAGTTCTGCAAATACCCAAAGCAAAAGTTGATAGAGAATGGATCAATAGGGCCTCATCCAATTATACAATAGCCGATAGTTCTCTTCTTAGCAACCTCACAACTTATGAAGAGGAAATTTTTCGAACCAGCGAAATTTAAGGATTATCTAACTGCTCAGAAAATAGGTTCTAAATCTTATTCACAATAAGCAAGTAGCGGATTTTCCAACTCATCGAATAGGTTGTTGATCGAAAGCCTTTGTCTATTAGGTAATCTTCCGATACCTGTGCAGATTAGAAGCTCTCATCCTTCAGATAGAGTGAACATAGCCAGAACTTTTCCAACTCCTTGAGCATAGATATATTGATGTACTCATATCTCTTAGCCAGAATTTTCATTAATTCAACGGCCATTATTTATTAAATCTTCGTTGTTGAATGCTATCATACTCTAAATGATACGAATGAATAGCATATATTGCAGTATGCCATCTGCTGAAATACTCGAAAAACCTTCAAATTTCACATAAAAGGTTTTTGAACGATCACATTACGTCATCGTGCTTTTTACTGACAAATCAATATAAATATATTGGCGAATAAAAACGAAAAATAAAGTGAAAATTAGATGACATCCATACGTTGAACAATTGCTTCATGTTCTCTTTCTTATCATATGCTGTTGGCACAGTGAAACCATGTGATAGATGCAGTATTAAAAGATCGGCAAGTAAATCATAGTTGCACGTATGTGACTTAAGAACGATATCTATTAACTGATATGCTAAGATATTCGCTCGTTATAGCTTCATGCTCGGATATTCGCTAAATAGTGTCGACTTTTTCGAATCTCCAAACTTGAGTTTGCGGCTATCTGTGGTCATTCGGTTTTGATTCATAGGATTAAAAATATTGGAGAGTTTTCAACATTTAATCGCACTGAATCGAAATTTGAGTGGCGCATACGTTCATAAGGTCGAGCAACAAAGTTCAATTATGCGATTTTGAACGGTTATATTTTTGAAACAGATAGGGGTAAAATTTTGAAGTGACGCGGTGAGGAAGAGCCGATCAGCGATAGAGATGATAGATTTCGTATCTTTTCTATAAGTTGATAAAAAAGCAGCTAATAAAATATCCACTAAAGAACATAAGTTAATGCGAGAATATGAACGCCAACGTGTGATACTATGAATAATTTATTCTTGTGAATTTTTAGTGAAATATGAAGAGGTATCATTCGCACGCTTTGCTAGAACTCCACTGAATCCTCTCAATCCCTCTCAAGGCAAATCACCTGTCGAATTAATTAGTTCTTGAACAGATGAGTAAAAGACAGAGAGATCCGGACTTTATGGACATCCGAAACACTTCACTAAGGCACAATGGTAGCGATCTAAATATTCTCAATGATTAGGGATCTTATGTGCGCCTTTGCATCGGATCCTGATCGATGCGTTGCATATCATGATAAACGCAAACAACGTATAACTATTAATGTCTATGGTATATGCAACAGTATTTGTCACCAAGTCCATCAGCACTTCTATTAAAATATTCACGATAGGCATAGAGCGTTTACTAAGAAATTTAAATAAGGTTTTTTCTAGTAGATCAAAAGCGACGAATGATTGAGTTCAGTGAGAAAAAAGTGGCGGAATTTTGTGAAACAATGAAGCAAACAAAGAAATTTCTAAAAATGATCGTGCATTTTTAGCGAAGCATAAAGCAGAAGACGGACGATTGAGATATGCAAATACAACTGTTGATATGCTCCCAGGAAATCAGATGAGCAGATAAAGACAACGATAACAAATGACTGTTACAACTCAATATTGTTGGAGAAGGTTCTAGTCTGCACAACTGAGGATATTCTGTAACAGTTCTGTTCCGGTCGTTGCGATTCTCACAAATAGGCCATTAGAACCACAGATCCTCTAATTTAAGTTGGAATTTGAACCACAATCATTAGAATATTTCATCTCATATTTGAACTTGTCGACGACATTCTGCCAACTTGACTACCTTCTTCACTTAGTGAACTTTTTCTGCGGCAGTTTATGCTGATAGTTTCATCTGTCCAGTAGTTGAATTTTATTGGAGACGATCTCTACATCATAATATTACAACTAGAAGGCATTATTCATATATTAATTACGCAGGTAGATGATACAAATATGCGATTCAATTACGCGTAATCCTTTGTGAAGTTCAGCTATCGCAATGATTTCTGAGAACGCTCACTGTCAAAAATCAAATGAGAACAAATCATTAGTTTAATTTTTCTAATTTTTAAAACTTTTTTGAAGATCGTTCATCATACCAATAACGCAAGGCTTTTGATATGATCGTCGGATAGTATCCCACTAAGGAAATGCAGGCAGAAGTCGATATGTCGTTATGGCAAGATTCGAAAGCGCAACACAATTAAGGACGCCACTATGGTTATTGATTGTATAGCAAAAGCAGCAAAAGCATATGCCATAATGAAATGTAAACAATCTCAACTAGAACATCATTTCGACGATTATTTGTTTCCTTTTTTGACGCCTATGAACATTTCTCAGATTCATTTTGAGCCGAAAAAAACAATGACTGCAAGATAAAAATATTGACTTGAACTTCCGAAGCACAAAAGTTAAAAGTCACATGAAGTCGATTTAATTGAGTCAAACATTGATCTACTTCATTTAGATCGCAACTGACCTAAATCTATGAGCTATTTATTTGTACTGTACATTGAGGAAAAGACGTGTGGCATTCAGATTGAGAGAACGCATGATGATGATGAGTTGAGCGGCGATTTGAAAATAAAGGAAGGAAGAGAACTAATAAAATTCCGGTGCCAAAAAAATGATTTGTATAAAAATATCATCTGCAAGTTATAACTATCAAATTTATGAAACAATCCATAGAAAAAACGTAGGCAGAAATATCGAATGAGGAAATAATGTCGCATATGGTTACTTTCGGTATTGAGTATGAAAAAATGTGAAAAATGTAACAATAGACGACCATGATAACGAAACAATTGAAACTGACATAACTAAGTGATAACCGTATGATAGAATTTTATTGTAACGGCAAAATACAACAAAATGTTTAGGAAAAATGCAACAGAAATGGTGAAATTTGCTCAGCGAAGCCAGCTAATAACTAGTGAACGGCAGGCATATGTTCATGATGGATTCAAATGTTCCATATCCTATTCGATTTATTCCATACAACGGCAGACGATTCAAATCCTATGAACTTCGATCAATCCACCTTTCCCTGTTCAATATCTTAGATTAGTGGGATATAAATTCTTGGACGATAGCAACTCAAAATTGCTATTTTCATATCGAAATCGATAGGAAGTGCTCATAAAGGAAGTATTCATGACAGCTTCTTACTTAACACGAACGATTCAGCAATGAGGTGGGAAATACGTATGCAGAAAGCATAAACACAAGCGTTAACTAGACACTAATATCAATGGTTTTTGCATATATTTTCCAAAATATGTATATGCCATCCTAAGAAGTTACACGGAAAAACCACATGAAGCAAAGTTTCCATAAATAAAGGAAAAAAAAACTTGTCAAAACATGTGACAAGACATCCGTCTTTGCATTTCGATTATTTAACTAGACATTTTTAGAGAAGCCATCAGGAAAAAAAAGTAATTGAGGCAACAAAGAATAAATTAATATAAAATACGTTCCTTTTGTAATTCAATAAGCATAAAACGAGGAATCGATAATGAATGATAAAATGCTCTTAGAAATATTGTTTCCTCTTGAAATGCCTACAATCCCTCTCAGCATTAACGAATCAACGTTTGCGCAAAAAGGTCACATCCTGCGGCGTGCACAGTATCGACGATTTCGCTGGAAGTTGCCAAGCTGAGATTTGAATGACTCCCGAACGGAGATGACCGGATAGGCAGAGACAGACAGACAAATGCACATTCATATACATAAGCATAAGCGCAACAACGACTTAATGCGCCTTTATGAATTATATTTACAAAAACGCAAAAAATTGCGCGATAGTTAGTTGTTTTTTTTTTCTGCGAATTCACTCTATGACCTCATCAATTTTGCGAATATCGAGTTGTGGATACCTCGTTGCCCTAATTTAGATATGCTATGAGCTATATGAGTGGTATTTAATCGGTGAAATGCTTGCCTTTGGATGAATCCTTAATTTCACTACCATTCATAAAGTTTTCCAGAAGTTATTATTACTGACAGATGCTGTAAAATATGCGCATCAAATTTTTCCCATAAAGGGTGGCTCCAATCACATTTCGACTGCGGTCGGGCAGGAGTACAGTTATTACGCACTTACACACACGTACATTGGCTTATTCGGCCAAGCCGAATGTCCATATGCACCATATTCCTGGCTCCGCTATTGTATTTCTTTCTTATTTAGCAGAGCTGCTGTGTGCTTTGCAACAAAAAAAAAATCGAAAGATTTGCTAATTAATTTATCATCAGCAAGGACTGAATACGAAAAACTATTAGATTCCTAGAGACTCAGAATTCTGAAAAAAGGAGTCAATGGACTTTTTAACTCCACTGCGGAGTGGATTTCGGAGATCAATTGGTGGCAATCTCTTCTGATTCTGATTGCTTGCCTTCATCGCCGTAATCACTACAGAAACAGCCGTAGAATAAACTTAGAAAAAATATGGGAACGTTCGGGAGATCGGCAAAATGCACACTTACAAATCACATCGTCGAAACAAATCGAACAGCACCGTTCATCACAGCTGCAAATCCTTTTTTTTGGTGCTCACAGTACTTAGTGGAGTCAATGTCGTCGCATGTTTTATGTCAATCAAGGAGCCAATGTCGCCCCTGTATGAACCATTGCTGTAACTGTGTTGCATACCTAATGTCACTTAGAGCACACATTTTATTTCAGTTGTGATAGTGGCATGCGGTGATGTTATTATATAAGAAACGGTTCGATTTAAATAGACATTCCTCCTCTGTTTCTACACTGCGTCCCCACATCGGGCTCTATCGCCACATCTGATGCCCGAGGTGAGGTGGAGGATAAGGGATTATCGGTTAGGGATTCTGGTTCAAGGACATTCTACATTAGATCTCACCTCGGGCGCCAGATATGGCTATGAAGCTCGATGTGGGGACGCAGTGTAGAAAGCGAGGAGGAATGTCCATTGAAATCGAACCGTTTCTTATATAATAACAACAACGCATGTCATTATCACAAATGAAGTAAAATGTATGCTCTAATTGACATTAGATATGCAACACAGTTACAATAATTGTTCATAGGCGGTCGATGTTGGCTCTTTCATTGATATGAAATATGCGAAACAGTTATATGTTCCATTAACAATCATTTGGTCGTTAGATATGTGTGTGTGATGAGAACAAAACCAGAAAGCATTAACGATGCGACGCTTCGTAATTTCATTATGTATGCAAGCAATTGCAGATGATTTAAGGTTTGATTCGAGATTGCGACAAGAATTTACAAGATTCTATGTTGTTGATGATTAACTATAGGAAAATAGATGGGATGTAAATTTGAGAGTGTTTAATTTTAACATCATAGCCACCTAAGATGATCAGTTGAATTAACTCAAGATGGCAGATACTCAAACTTATATTTAATATATTCGTATAGATTCGCCGATATGACAGTGTCATGCCATATCTTTGCAGAAAAAAAAAAATCGCAGAAACACATGAGAACATTTCACGTTCTATATTTTTAACGATACGAAAATGCAAAAACGTTTGAAGGAGGAAATCTATAAATAAAGCACAATCTTCTTTTCTCGCTCGTTCCCTCTTTGTCTCTCTCTCCCTCCCCTTCTCCATCTTCCGTTGAGTTCAAATTTCTCACTTATAGGAAAATGGTGGAGTACAAATTCTCTTAATTAGTGAGTCTGATATCGAGCAATTATAAGCTAGAACAATAGCTGATAGAAATTAGTTTAACACATCGGTTTTTTCGCCATTGCGAGAATTTTCGCTATTGTAAGACATTCGGCGAAGTGACAAAATTGGCGATGCATTCTTTTTTTTTTTCGCTATTGCTTTAGAATAAAACATATAAGAAAGAATATGGATGAGATCTATCTGATATGCCGACCTCATCGACACTCTTTATTCTATCGGCATGAAACTTTTGTTATATTAGTATGCAAGAGGAAGTGGAAAGAAATATCCAAGTAGCTATATTTATGTGCTCTTTTGATGTTTCGTTCTCATAACTAATCGGTTTCACGAATCACCAATAGATAATAAAACGAGCACGATATTGCAGTCGTAATTTAATTGATCAACATGTTTGCGCGCATTTCAGTCCGTAAGAAAGGTATGCTGTATGAGAGGTTGTATGAGTGGATAAAATAAAAGCAAGAGGTTACAAAATGATTATAAACTTTCTCAGTTATTTGAGTGAATTCACCGTCATCCGTTGGTGACGATCAATTGAAACGTTGATAAAGGAGATTGTTGCATGTTTCTTCAAATTTTGCTACTGGTGTAGCTTCTGCTTTCAGTGGTTCCTGACATGCAATCACAGAACATATGGATTGATAGGCACATGTGTGAGACACACACATACACGTTGCCATCACAATGCTTTAATATACAAAAACAAGCAGACGATGCATAATTACGAACACAAGTGGCTTCACATGTCGGCTGGAAAATAAGGTCGTTTTTTTAAGAAACGTATAGAAAGGCTTGCAAATGACCACCAATGCGTATGGAAATAACGCTGATAAAAACACCAAGAAAAAGATAAGTGAGCGAAAAAACATTAGAAGAAAAAAAAAAGAAGCAGAGAGCACGTAAAAAAATTAGTGGAATGCTGATTTAGAAGAAAAAAGAAAGGGAAAACGAAAAGAAGAAGATGGGTCATTGATAGTTGCCGGATAGAAATTAGGCTAGAAAATGCTGTGTGCATCTAAGCATCCACATGTGCGACCCAGTAAGAAACTCGTTACTACGAATAACAGTGCCACAATACCAGAAATAGCGAAAACACAACACTGATTAGCAAGCAAGCCCGCAGCCTATTTATATCTTCGGCTGCAGCCCCAAAGGCATGGGGAGGTCGCAGTCATTAAGATGAAACAAGTGTGAGCATACAACCTGTTACATAAATGAAGATCACCACGATCACTGCGATCAAAAAACTCATTTGATCATAATAGATCACTCGTTAACGTAGATCACTCGTTGACAACATGTATGGTAGAGATGATCACTAGAACAAAAATTCGCTAAATTCGATGGGAAATCCACTAACCAAACTTTGTGGGCATAATTTTGATGCCTCCAGAGTTTAAATTTCCTGGCCGACAGACAGACAAAATCTGCCTGGGGGTAGGTGTGGAGACATACCCACCTTTAGAGCACTCTTCGCAAAAATATGCAACAAGCACATAATAATTCAACATGCAGACAAACATCCGCATACGCGTCTGTAGACATAGCCACCTTTAACAGTAGTTTTCGCAGGAACATGCAAAAAACATAAAATGGCGCATATTTTAGACCATCAAAAGAATCGTGATATCATGCTAAAATTACCCGCGAAGATGCAACGGACCACTGAACGTGATTGAGGCCGCAGCTATGAAATTTTTATGGGACAGGTGTAACGTGTATTATAGGCTTCACTATCTTCCATATCGATATAGCGATTTCGAAAGTAATTACGGCTATTTGAACATGTCGAAAAATTTCCGCATGTTCCCTTCGCTGAGGTGATTTTGTTACACTTACTCAGCCACAGAACGAAGGAAGAATACTGCAGAAGTTTACAACCTATTCGCCTCACCATTTCGCTTCCCCAACTTAACACTTTCACGAATAACTCAAGAAACTATAACATGCGAAACGATGTTTTCAAATTTCAAGCAGCTCATTTGCATAAACTCGCATGAATAAATCGTCTTTATGCGCTTCTGCAGATTTACGTTGCAAAGGTACAATTTGCCAATTATACATCTCAGCATAAGTTTACGTTTGTGCGCGCGTCTATTCGCGTGGCATTTGTCATTTAGGAAGCACTCATGATGACATTCTAAAATATCTGGGATAAAGTGTATAATGCAAGTCGATCCTTAATGCCATTCGTACTTCATATTCATTCGTCAACCTTTAAAAAGATCTGTTTGCATTCATAAGGGCTAAAATTTTGCAGAGAGCATGTATCGGAGAGACTCCCATTTATTTTGGAACTGTCATTTTCCATCTGTCACGGTATGAAAAATGAATCATTTGCGCTATTGTAAAATCGACTAAGGTGATAAGGCTGTTTCTATTAATATCAAAAATTAAGTGGCATTATGAGAGATCATTCAAAGGATCGGATGAGTAAATTCATGAAGATAGTATTCCATTTGATTTTTTTTTCTGGAGCAACTTCTGGAGCAAAAGCACATACATAATCAACTTCTTCGGCACGCTTGTCGATTTGTTTTGTAAGTAAACTCGTTTGAGAGGTAAATCTGATCTGTGATAAAATGAAGGAAAAATTCTCTCATGTTGAATGTCGACAATTCACTTCAAAGTTATTGATGGATTAGCACAAAGTGATAGAAGAAACACTCAGCGAAATTTTAGTACAACCTGATCTCAAGCAGACAGAAGTTGTTTAAGAAGTATTGCAAAATTTTAGAGGCACTAAAAGCGATGGCTTCTAATCTGCACAAATCAGATGAATAGATAGGCAGATAAGCATGGTGATGATGTGCTTTACAAGTGCAAGTGGGTGAAAAGTCCTGGATTTGATTAAATATACTGATATTGGCTTGATGGGAAGGCAAGGATGACAACAGTAGACGGGGAATTTAGACAGTCTTTTTCAGGATTTTATTTTCCTTTCGACCTCGCTTCAATGTCCCGAAATTCAGTCATATCGGTATTTTTTTATAAGCGAATGCAAAAACAATTATAGATATTGTTTTCTCGTCCAGAGTCGATATATCGCCTATAATGAAACGATGTATTGTACGGGTCTGTGTACGCATTATGCTCATTACGTTCGATCGGGGACTTTTATACTCAATAAGCGTTCAAATAGGGGAGTTATTTAATTCATTGCAATCCCGAATAAGTTCACCCCAAACGGAAACTCCTGAAAGTCGAGTTCATTCGTGCCTCTCCCATTCTCTCTCTCTCCCCCCCCCCCCCCCCCCCTACCCCAAATCCCTGCACCCGCATTCAAATAAATCCAGTTGAGTGCGTAAATTTGATGAACGAAAGTTGAACGCTTATAACTCTTTGCACGTTCACTCGGACTCTATTACCTCACTTAGTTTTCAATCAATTATGCTAATAATTTATAAAATCGTTCTATATATGCCTCTGGAAACATCCATTCGTCTATCTACTCATCCGAAAGCTTTCACAGCGAGCATTTACACGATTTGCAGCACAGCGCAATACCAGCCTAGTGATTCTATAGGTGTTCAACGACAAATATCTACAATTTTTATTTTATTTTATTTTACCTTTATTCTCTTCTGAGTATCAAGAAATTGGTCGAAAATGAATTATTGAAATTTAATCTTTGTTTTTTAGATAAAATAAAGATTGCATTCACTGTACTAGTTGATTTCATGAAAATTAGGCTTATTCCCCTAATTAAAAAAAAATAAAAAAAAATCCCGCTAATCATTAAGGAATATTCATAGCTATTTTAATAAATAATGAAGAAATATTTATATCTATATTAATAAATAACTAAGGAATGTTTATACCTATATTAATATATAAAATAAATCAGCGATATTTTAGTTGAGTTGAAATATTACGTAGTATTCAGCAATTTACGTCATCATTATTGAGCGATAACTCATCACATCATTCATTGTTTACACATTAGAACAGTTGCTTTAAAGCTAGTGGCATTTATTTCATTCTCAATGCTAAAGCAATACTTTCGTTAAAAATATTGCAGTTGTTTTCCGCTTATTTTTATGGCATAATCTATAATATGATCGGAGGTAATTTCATTGAAATATTCACACTTTTAATATAATTTCAATAAAGTTCTATTAAATAAAAATCATTATATATTCAGCACGATTGGTTTTACGTTTCGAATTGAAATTGTTGCAGAAAAATTCAGAAAAAGACAATCATCCTAGCAATAGTGAATTCGAATTTGCTTCATAAAATAGTCGTACAACTTTTCCGGTATGAGAAAAGAATTTTTATGTATTTATATGTGCTGTGAGTGGGTCTTTGTAAACCTAAATTCTGAATCCTAAAATAAATAAGAGGTACATATGCGTGTGGTTCTTAGAGTTGATAGATTCAACCCGCACGCTATAAAACAATGAAATTATTAAGACCTGTGGTTATTTTTATCCTATGGACTTATATTTGCTTTGATTGGTGATTCAAGTCCAAAGGTTAATCAAAATTTAAAAACATCCTGAATATGTCTGTATAGACAAATATTGCTTATATCGTTTATAATGAAGAGCAACCATCGGATAACAATTCGCCACCGTTTTTCCTTTATAAGAGTGTCAAAGTTCATCTCTTCCATCAGGTTGAAGCAGGTAAATGGAAGAAAAAAATCAAAGGTGTGTAAATGATAGTAATTCCTCAAACATATTTTATCGGATCAAACGATTTCAGAAATTTCTATTATTTCGTGTTTGTTTCCTTCTAAGCAAATATCGGTCGAGACAAGCGCTTTAAGAAAGAGATACCAATAGCGAGCATATTTTTTGTACTGCTATCGGTGAAGTACAAGCCAATTTAAATTAAAAGTTTGTATAAGTAAAATTGCGGTCCTAAATCAGCAGGTAATCGGTTCTTGCAAAAAGCGCAATTAATAATCATAAGGGATTCTATTTAATATTTCTCTCCATAAAGCCAATAGCTTCTGCATTACAAAATGACTGGAAATAACGCTTCACAATATAGGAAATGCAACAGAAATTGGTACTTCCTGTAGTCGAATATAAGCTTTTACCTGAAGTGAATTGTATAATAAAGCTCAGATGAGATTAAGTGTTCCTGCACTCAAAGCAACAGAAATGAAATTCATAGTATTGTTCAACTGTTTTGTGCCATTTTACTTTTCACAAGATTTCGATACACTTATCTTTCAATTGATCTTGATTCTCCCTAGTCCTTCGAAATATTCATCTTATCGTGCCTCGATGAAGACTATCTACAAAATCAACCTTTCCGTCGTAAACGATTCTAATGCAAATTTCACCATTGTTCGCTCTAACTTTTTTCTTTTTAGCCCCCTTTTTGGAGGGTTTTTATCTATGGGTAATATACCTACTCATGCATACCGTATCAATGATTTTTTTCTATGGCCACGTTTATTTCCCGTAAGCTTGCAATGACGCATTAATTTTTTTTTCTGACTCTGGCGAATCACATAAATCTACCAAAAAGACATTCATACAGCTCTATGCATCACACAGAAAGAGACCAATTTCTAAGCACATTTAAACAAGACATATGTAGCATGATTAGGGATTCATGGATCATCTTAATAGCTGGTTTTATATGGACAACATAATACTGCATAAAATACAGAGCTCAAGCGGTAGGAATCGTTGACGATACGCGATTGATATCAGCCAAATTTTGGCTGTATTTTAGTAAATAAGCCAACAAGCGGAGAATGAAAGGGTTTAAGGAATCTGTCTTCGAAACGATTTACACCAATCAAAGTAAACTGCACAATTAAAGAGCTTTGAAACTCCACTTAAAAAGTTAGAAATGACTGCGCACCGATCAGAATGATTTATCTATGTCGACTGTTATGTAGCTGCGAATTACTACTATTATTATTACGGTTCATATGCAACCTAACACGAAAATTCTCAACACTACATATATGGGAACAAATAAGCATATGCATAGATATGATGGTGCAATAATGTGGCATAGAAATTCCGTTATGCAAAATCTCATAAAAATGAGAGAAGATATTTGTGAAAGCATTCGATTTTGTAGGAAAACACGCTACGAGACAATCCATGATTGTTTAATTTGCATGTTCGCCTGATGCAACTACCAAAATGTAGGTAGTGTTTGAGCTTTATCGACACATTTTTTATTATGTTTTTCTCTAGCTATCGTTTACATTCAACATACACCACAAAAAAAACACCTCTTGATGAATCGAAAACAGTAAACGTTGCTGTTATTTTCGGCTCTAGTTTTAGCGATCGAATGATGAGAGGAGGAATTTACTTTATAAAAAGAAAAAGAAAAAGAAAAAGAAAAACCATAAGAATTTTATTATAGCAACATTTTTCGCTTCGCTGAAATTGAAACTCTCAGGTGGACAAAAGCACAAGCACATGGACATAGGCACAGAGACGTTCGCGTGCACATACACGTAGATGCACGCATATATTTCATATGTATATCATAGTTGTAACGATTAAAATTATGCATCATTATATGATTTGTTATTGGAATCAGCTGCTCTAATGAATAGATGTGTAAAAAGCTTGGATAATTCCATGTTGACTTTCGTGGCACTTCCGCTCCTTTAGCACCGAATGCAGAATGTGTTTGATCAGAAAATGATAGCTCGATTGGAAAGAGCGCTTTTTAAACTCTTAGAAGGCCATCGCTGATGTTTTTCGCTAGAGCTATATCGTACTTTTCTTCTCAATAATCACATTGAACAGTAGCATAGCACAAATAGGGAAAAGCAAGGGAAATACAGTAGCAAGGAGAGAAATAAAGATAAGAGAAATGAATCTTAGAAGGCCATCGCTGACCATTATTGAACTCTCAATTAGGTAGGCGTTCTTGTTTCCTTGTCGAATTCTTACAATTAGGAGGGTAATGCATATAATATTTAAGCATATCTTGCGCTAGTGTTCATTGTTCGGATGCCTTATAGCAAGGGGAAGATGCGGATTCTAGAGACAATTAGAATGGCTTACTTGATGATGAGATGAGGGAATTGCGGAAAAATTTAACGGGATCCTCTATGAAGATAAACAATATCACTAGACGCTATCAAGCTGACTATAGTTGAATAAACTATGCACCTATATAGCACAAAATTTTGCATGAAATCACTATATTTTCTATTTGGAAAGTTATTGAAATGAAGAAAGTGACAGTAGTTATCCCCTTCACCAGAATGTATCGTTTTTCGCTAGAGCTATATCGTACTTTTCTTCTCAATAATCACATTGAACAGTAGCATAGCACAAATAGGGAAAAGCAAGGGAAATACAGTAGCAAGGAGAGAAATAAAGATAAGAGAAATGAAGGAGAAAATTGAAAAAGCAAGGTAATCCGCTCTACAAAAAAATTATAAAATTTGTTTCATACGTGCAAATGTATTGAGTACCGAACGTAAGTAGCTGATATAGTTTGCCCATTAGGAAAGAGCAACCTATAAGCGAACTGCACGATTCAGGAGAAATCATTTGGTGGCATAATGAGCGGGTATCAATCGATAATAGAACAAATAGAAAAGTGCTGATGGCACAATGAAAAATATACTTTTGAATGAGAAGAACAATCTCAAATTTAGAAGAGAAGAATGAGAACCGTAAAAAAAAGTTTCACTAAAAAGCAAATAAATTAAGGACTCTTAACAAAACACAGGAGAACAGGTTAGCATCAGAGATAACTCAAAAGCCATAGGAAGAGATAGAAAGGCGAATGACATTTGCGCTGTTTCTGTTCAATAAATTTTGGAATATGCATATCACGTTTGCTCGTTATAAATAATGGTCGAATTTCAAAATATATAGCGTATTTTATAGATATAACGATGCAAATAAGAAGCCTGCACCTGTGGGAAAATTTAAAAAAAAATTGGTAAAAAGATTTGAAAGTTGCTTCAACTATATGTCACGATTTATTGCGCATTTCAAACCTGCTATAAGATCAAATAATTTATGAGACAATTTCTATGAAATTCTCGTCTTTTCTTGCAAGAACTCTTAGTGCTCATCGTTTGTAAATAGTTAATTCCTTGAAAAATTTTTCGCATTATTTAGTAAGTTTGCATATTGCAGGCGAAAATTTTGCATAAATAAAGGTTGTAGTTCAAAGATTTTTAAAATGCCGATCACTCAGATAATAGATATTTGCATAAAAATGGATAATTTTCTTGCAGAAATATTCTCTTTTTTTTCTTAGATTATCCATTCATCTTATATATAAGAATTGCAATAAAGTATTCAAGAATAATTTATTAGTGAGCTATTTACTAAAATGCCTACAACTATCATTTCTCAGAAAAATATATATTCAATAACAAGTCATAAATGTCCTTGCAAAATACTCTCACAGGCATGAAATCAATAGCGATCCACTCATCCATTACAGTAGGAATAATTCGATATTCCCATCTACTAATGAAAACAGTATGATAATTGTTGCACTTTTTTTTGCTAAAAAATATAAACTCAAACGTATAAGCTTGCTAATGACGATAAATTGCGTAAAGCATCGATGTAATGACTTTTCAGAAGGGAAAAACGCTACCCACTAATCACATTAAAAAATAGCGTCGTTTTTGGTCGTTTTTGGACGAATTCAATTGCGAATTTTTCAGTTGGATATAGGCCATATCTGTATTTATTAGCAAAGCATTGCATTGAAATTGCTCCCGGGAAACGATCTTATATGAAATATTTTACAAAAATCACTTCTAATTTCATTTTGACGTACGATTTCTACCCTAACTCCTCTCTTCTCGCTTCATCAGATGCACCAAAGTCGATTGCAGCGTCCTACGGTACAGAACTTCATCAATGTTCTACTCTTATGGGAATAAAGCTTCAATTTCACCGCCGAGTTCCTATTGTAGGGGTCATGGCAGAACTGGACGCCAATTGCATTGCTTCCAAAAGAACATAAAAAAGCACAACATCTTGACTCGATAATCTTTTTGAACAATTGCGTCCAAGATTTTTTCCACCCACCAATCGCCATATGAGTACATCATAAATTAATGTAGAGATTAGTTCACTGCCAGAACTTCGGCAGATTGGCCTGCAAGGAGCGTTCGCCAGCATCACCACTTAGCCTCTCTCCCCTTCCTTCCCTATCTTCTCCCGTCGCCCGTGCTAAAAGGTGAAACTTGTCAGAAACGCATCTAAGCTCATATTATCCCTTCGCAATTGCCATATTTGCCGAAATAAGTGGTACTTATGGCAGTAACTTCCGACATAAAACTAATATGTTATTCAATTCATACAAAAGGCGTTTCCATAGCACTAACAAGTTTCAACAAAAGCGTATAACTATTATGTCGTTTCTCCACTCATAAAGGCAAGTGTGTATTTGTGTCTGTCTATCTTCAAGCTGCAATCAGCTAATCGCAAAAGTTAGAGCAACAGGATTTGCTAGTTATATTCTATAACGTGATACGATCTTATACTTCTTTTAGCCACTTTTTGAATAACTTAACCTTGAATATTAGGAAGTTATCAAAACCAACTGATCAAGCATAATGAGCACGGTGTTAATGCAATGGAGTCTTCGTTGATTAAACAATCATAAATGCGCAATGAGAAATCTCTGTTCGCATTGTTTTGTAGGTGCCACATGGGATAAGAAGAGGGAAAGCATATAGCCTGAATAGTTGGAAGATGCTCAGAACACTTTAGATATATTGTTTGTTAGAGGTAGCAAGATATTAGGCCCCATCTCATAACGAATCGTGCTTCACTCATAGCAAATAGAACATCTGCTCGTCAGCCTAAAAACTTGAGAAGCGAAATAACAAAAAAAGCGATTGAAAAGCGTCGAAAATGCGCGTTTTACTGGAAAAACGAAACTCATAACTGCGTCGTCCTTCCACTTGCAACAAGTTCCATTCCCTTCATGCACAATATGAACTCTTTCATTGAAAGGTTTCTCAGGGGGTCATCATCAAAATACCATTCGCATTTGCAATTTTACAATATTGCTCTTGTTCAAGCAGCCAACGTTATAGGTCTTAATCGTTATCTTGCAGTTTGCATCCGAAGGTGTTTCAGCATGTGGAAAGATGTCGAGATGGGGATGAAATGGGATACGTCCTTGCATTTCATCTATGACTAAACGCTTTCGCTGTAAGTCAGAAAATAATAATATATGCGAAATAGTTACCTATATATTTAATCTAATATCGCATAAATCCTGAATAGAAATCCTGCAATCCTTTCATCTGCATCCGTATTCAACTTGAAGTGATGGTAAAGAAGGTGTGAAACCCGGAAGATGCGTGAAAGTTAGCTTAGAAGGCAGCCGATCGTTTCGTACTATTTGCAATAAAATTTTGCAATCCAAATTTAGTTGGTTGCTTCCTTCATAAGATTGCATAGAAAGGTGCAAACGCCCATGCCAATGGAAATATAAAAACTACAAGTTTCAACAAAAGCGTATAACTATTATGTCGTTTCTCCACTCATAAAGGCAAGTGTGTATTTGTGTCTGTCTATCTTCAAGCTGCAATCAGCTAATCGCAAAAGTTAGAGCAACAGGATTTGCTAGTTATATTCTATAACGTGATACGATCTTATACTTCTGTTAGTCACTTTTTGAATAACTTAACCTTGAATATTAGGAAGTTATCAAAACCAACTGATCAAGCATAATGAGCACGGTGTTAATGCAATGGAGTCTTCGTTGATTAAACAATCATAAATGCGCAATGAGAAATCTCTGTTCGCATTGTTTTGTAGGTGCCACATGGGATAAGAAGAGGGAAAGCATATAGCCTGAATAGTTGGAAGACTCTCAGAACACTTTAGATATATTGTTTGTTAGAGGTAGCAAGATATTAGGCCCCATCTCATAACGAATCGTGCTTCACTCATAGCAAATAGAACATCTGCTCGTCAGCCTAAAAACTTGAGAAGCGAAATAACAAAAAAAGCGATTGAAAAGCGTCGAAAATGCGCGTTTTACTGGAAAAACGAAACTCATAACTGCGTCGTCCTTCCACTTGCAACAAGTTCCATTCCCTTCATGCACAATATGAACTCTTTCATTGAAAGGTTTCTCAGGGGGTCATCATCAAAATACCATTCGCATTTGCAATTTTACAATATGTTTCTTGTTCAAGCAGCCAATGTTATAGGTCTTAATCCTTATCTTGCAGTTTGCATCCGAAGGTGTTTCAGCATGTGGAAAGATGTCCAGATGGGGATGAAATGGGATGCGTCCTTGCATTTCATTTATGACTAAACGCTTTCGCTGTAAGTCAGAAAATAATAATATATGCGAAATAGTTACCTATATATTTAATCTAATATCGCATAAATCCTGAATACAAATCCTGCAATCCTTTCATCTGCATCCGTATTGAACTTGAAGTGATGGCAAAGAAGGTGTGAAACCCGGAAGATGCGTGAAAGATAGCTTAGAAAGCAGCCGATCGTTTCGTACTATTTGCAACAAAATTTTGCAATCCAAATTTAGTTGGTTGCTTCTTTCATAAGATTGCATAGAGAGGTGCAAACGCCCATGCCAATGGAAATATAAAAACCGGCAAACATGTGGCTTGCAAATATAAATTCACAGAAGCATGGAGAGACGGAAAACCGGATGCGAGCAAAAAAAAAAAAATCAGCTGCCATTGCAAAATGTTGCGCTATAAGGCGATAATTTTAATTTAATTTGCCATTGCTTTTCAACTTAGCCATCCAGAACTCATTCGGAGATTAACAATCATATTCCCA
Organism: Baylisascaris schroederi; assembly: GCA_006503575.1. Lineage (NCBI taxonomy): Eukaryota > Metazoa > Nematoda > Chromadorea > Rhabditida > Ascarididae > Baylisascaris > Baylisascaris schroederi. The sequence continues at coordinate 832,470 of QEWY01001585.1, read as the reverse complement.
TAATAAGCCCCACAAAGATCATAAATTAAATAAGGCATAAATCAATGATATTTTATTTCTCCAGATAGTGAAAAAAAAACGCTCATACCACTCATGCACTAAAATGCAAAACAACTTAGCTTCTCGAGATCTACGAAAATCCACTTTTCATGATATATGCAAAATAGCATTTAAAAAAATTTGAAGCATTAAACATCAGCAAATTATTGAAATCAACTGAAACCAGCAACAGAAATTCCCTATGACATCAACGCATATTCGATGGCGCATAAGTGGATTTTATGGATTATTTCCATCGAATGATAGCTGGAATGTATAAAAATTAGTGATAATTTTTTATAAGATCAGAATGATAATCACATATATGAAAAGGTGCCATCCATTAGCTTACCGTTAATATAACAGAATCAATGCATTCAATGTGAGGCAGGATTATTGAAATGAAATATAGATAGCTGTCTAATATCAAAGTATAGCCGCATTATGGCTAGGATATTAGAATTATTGCCAATAGGGATCTAGTTTCCTCTCGATTGTTTCCATGCTCCTAACAAAAGGAGATATTGAGTGTGTATTCAAAGAGTTGAAGAAAACAACAAGTACAATACATCAACTACCTAACGTCTAATTCAACACAAAACATTCGACAATCTAAACAGTTACGATGGTTTTGGTAATGTTGAGTGCCACGCCCTTCCCTATTCTCTTATACAATTCACAACTATGAACCCCTCACAGATCCTTTGTTAATACCATTCAGTATTAAAACAAAGCTTTATTTATTTATTTTTTTTTTTGCGCATGAACATTTGTACAAAGAGGAACACATCTCTTTTACCAGCTCATCCCCTCTTCCTCTACACCTCGGAAAATTTTCAGAGCAGTGTGGGGTTCGATGCAGCTTCCTTTGAACGTTTGAAAATGCTGAACATTGCTTCTTTGGGAGGGGGGGAAAGGGAGGGGGATGAGGGAGGAAGGGAGCGCTAAGAATGCATTTTTTCCTTCGTATCTAATGTGCCACAAAACAGGCCGCTTCTTATCAATCGAGGAAAGACCTTTTGTTATATATAGGCAGATTCTTTTCTTGAATGACCACACATTCCCCGTTTTTGATCACATATAACATTTCTTCAAAATTGCTATGATGACAGTTTTAATAACAAAACAAAGACATGCGAGTAATATGCAAATTTTGTTGTAGCTATAATGCACCGGAAATAATTGACTTATGAATCGATTCATGTGGGAGAGACGAAGCCGATATTTGCAAAAAAAAAAAACATGAAAAAGGATAACAAAATTCATAAAATGTTGAACCCATCGGTCGCTTGAATGGGCTTTAAATGTTTTTCAACGGAAATTGAAGGGATTAAGCGGAACGGAAAAATTGAGTAGAACAGCTACCTTAATGAGAGGGAACTATGAAAATATGAATTTCAGCACAGAACTTTATGAGTGCCTTTGGCTTTGGCTAGCAACACTAATATTATAAAGCGCTGCATAAATTCATAGTAATAGTCTAATCAGACATTTCACTATGAGTACATATTCATCTCTTTTTTCAGTTGTGAATTTATGCGTAATTTAACTCTAATGCAATGATCAAAGATCACTAAGCATTTATTATGATAGCGTACGTGAAATACGGAGAAAAAAAAAAGAATGGTGAAATTTTGCGGAAACCATTCGGAAATAATCGTCACCCATAAATTTCTTGTTGAGTGCATATTGAACACGATAATAGTAATGCGTATTGATGGATGAAAGTAATGGAGAGTACGATAAAGGAAATATGCAAATTTTTTTTTTGATGGAACAATTGAATTAGTATTAATGATGAAAAGTAAATAAATGTTTAATGGGAGGATTGATCGTGAAGAGGCAAATATTTCAGGCATGCAAGATGGGTAGAATCGTTTAAGCAATGAAATCTCCGCTTCCAGAGAATTTTAACATTACTGGAATCTCGGGAAGCGAATGATAGGATATAAAGTTCAAATATGCCGAAAAAAAAATTCCAGGGTAATCTCGAATAGTTGTTCGCTCGAAAAAATTCATTCATAGCCGCTATTTTCAAACAACAAAATATATGAATACGGCATTTTTGCAATGTGTGTTTTTCTAGCATTAGGCCAATAATTTCATAAACCATTAACAAATCTAATATTTTTCGAAGTGATGGATTCATAACTCTTCAATCACTCTTATAAACCCTCTAAAATATACTCGATTGTAGGGAATCAGTTGACATATAACGAAATCCCATCCTGTCGCTATACGCATAAACCGTTTTCAATACAACTATTCCTTTATGACTTATTTGGATATTCGTCAATCAGCTTAAACTTATACTATTGCACTCATTCAATCTTGCAAATCAAGCTTCGATCGTTTATGAGTTGAAATCACTGAACAGAGAGAATGACAGCCGACAGACACAGACAGACACAATGACAAGCAAACAGACAAGAATACAAAAAATCGGTGCCTCATTGCGTTGTTTGCGAAATATAAGTTTATATAAAAGCATAAAAAATGAGATTTACGAATGAATGCATGTAGCAATGGAACGGCAGCACAAAACGATGGAAAACATATAAATTGGTTGATTAAGGTGGCATATTTTTGTCGTTGTGAAAAAAAAAAACGGAAATTCACTGGTGAATTATTGGCATATCAGATGGAGATGAAATACAATAGTTTAAATACGAATATAATTTTATTGGCTACCTAGCTTAGCTGTTGGCTATTAATTAAGGCACCTTTTTGAAAGTTTTTCGACGCGCAGTTTTTTTTTCATACGGCTATTGCCGTCTGAAGTAAAAAAAATATATGACAAAAAAAATTGTTAAGCTGTGAGTTTAAAATATCCAGAAGAAAGGAAAGACGACAAAGATGGAGGTATTAAGGTGGAGATCATTTCAGTGCAAAAAAAAGGTGCAAGTGAAATGGTGTTTTCGTTTCGCATGATGCTGGTGATAGATAACCGAAGAGAAGCCCTATTGTTTGACAGTAATAGTCGGAGAAAATAGGTTCAAATCAGTGGATAGAAGTGTACGATAACATACCGTATTTAACGAGGTGAAATAGACCTATTTTCAACCATGTGCTTATAATAATTGGAGAAAACCATTCTCCCATGCCCAATTATTTCAGCTATATCATATCGAGTCGAAATAAATGTCATATACGCAAAACGTTAATAGAATATATTCTGCCGTTTATATAGTAAATAGGTAACGAAGTGGTCATCTATAGGCGCCTACAAGGAAAGATATGAATAAGAAGTGATAAGGCGAAGCTGATAAGAACGCACTATCGCAGCACTATAACTTATCCGCAAACGGATTTCAAACAGCAACAATAGAGGTTCACTCGTTGAGAACGAAGTTTTAAAACTACAAATATTTGAAACAAAGCACATTAAACGGTCGAAAAAGAAACTCTCGTAAAAACGCTCCATGATGTAGAGAGTTAGTCGGAGAGAGAAAAAAAGAAGAGATAGCAAAAAAAAATCTTAAGGAGATTGAAAAAAGAAGATAACACCAATGACCGAATAACCTTGATATATCATTAAATAAAACCATAAGTTATAGGTGGAAATGAATTCTTCCACTATATATAACCTTGTTAGATATTTTCTCCTCTTGTAAAGTAATCAAATAATAATGTGCCATAATATGCGAACTGATAATAGTACATTTGCCATTATACGATATTAAGTGATCAGTGGGAGTGATACAAATAGCACGTAATGCTTATCGTTCTTATAAACTAGCTGACATTACCATATACCGGAACAGAATAAAAACATAACGGTAATACTACATAGTTTCACATTGGAGTTGCTTCTGATCCACCGTTTACTCTAGTATTTCATTCAACAAAGTGAAAAAATTCAAACAAGTAGAATATTTAGATTATCGAAATAAATGATTTGTACATACCAATATGCAGTTGACGATTCAAATGATTTGGTGTATATCTTTCCCAAATAGCTCTGTTTCGATGTGGTTTTTTGGTGCTTGGTGATGCTGCACCTGCACTTGAAGGAGTGAGCTGATCGGAAAGAGGAATATCCGTCGATGATGAGCCACGTACCACTTCGAGAACAAGACTCAATTCGGAATGGGATTTCTCGCGAATTTCGGCCCATAATTTCGGCAAAAGTGAGCCACGAAATGATTCGCCTAACGATACCTTTGGTGTTCGCCATGATGGAACAGGGGAATGAGGCGTTAAATTCTCTGGTCTTTTGATTGTTGTTTTCGATGCTGCTTCTGCAGGAGCCGATGGAAATTGTAGATGATTGGGCGACTGCGACATCCAGGCGCCGCAGCTCGCACCAAGACAAATCAAGAGCAGTGATCCCGTTTACAGCGCCGAATTGTAGTACCGTTTCAAGCGCAACAATTGCGATACAATAGAATTTAAAATGCGTATGCAAATTATCAATTCAGGCCATGCAATGCGTTGGCGAATACACAAAAATTTTAATACCGATTCGAATCGATCACAAATAATTGATGCCGATTCAATACGATTTCACAGAGCAATAAGAATTTGTTGTGAAAATAGCTTGAGGCGTAATCACATTTATGATTGGATACTACATCATCCGAAGGCGGAGCAAATCAGCATTGTTCGATAAGTGCCATCATTGAGTGATCGATAATAATAGGCGATTGCATTTCATAGTCTTCTCTTGAAATGGGAATGGAGAAGATAGGCGAGGAGTGAGTGGAGCGGAAGTGGAGATGTAATTTCTATTTCAAGGGAACTTTTCGTGGAGAGGGGGGGCCGACAATATTCAGCTCAGTTGGGATAGCAGCAGCACAAACGAAACGCAACGCAGAACGCGAAAAATGCACTCTTGGAAGCGCGTTTGCCCTATGGCTAGAACGTGAGGAATCAAAGCAGACCTGTGAGCAGACCTAAACCGTTGCTTCTTCTTATTGGTGGCAGTCGATTGTCTCGTAAAAAAGTCGACCCGCGCTGCTACCACCGCAACTTATTTTTCAAACAGTTAGTCGTAGCAGAATAAGCATTGAAAGTCATGAATTTATGAAAAAGAAACCTCGAATCCGAAGATAATATTGATGGTCGCGAATAGGATTTCGAAGATATTGCTAATATGGTCGAATGTTATAATGCAATTTCGTATGAATTAATTTCCAAAGGGCTGTCAGGAAGCGTTGCAGATTCTACGCTTACTCCTTCTGGTGAATAATACCGGAAGAAAGCCTCGTTTTGAGTTATATGTGAAGGCGAAAAAGTTTTTTTCGATATCAGCGATGCATTAATAGATTCTGCGCGTTTTATGAGAGAATCAATTACAGTTAAAATCGTAGACTTTCAAGAAACGACGAAATATGTGTGAGTTGTGACGATAGGTGGGCGTACGTAATGTTCGATAGCAATTCGACGAACAAAACGAAAATGCGACCCGAAAGCGAATGTTCAGCTATTATATGGCGAAATAAAATGTGTCGAATAATTGAAGCGTAACAAAAGAATTGCTCGAATGTTTTCTATTTGTGGATTTAAGGTGAATGAAACAAAAAAGATATCGCAGTTGATAGCAGCGCGCAATAATAGAATAAATAAAGAAATACTATTGACTACTGTAAAAAGCGGACTCCTTTTTTCAGAGCTGTAGATGGCCTTGAACCATAAGTAGCCTATATGGCCTTACTTGCAAGTTGAGTGCTATTACTTTGACAAATAAGTGACCAGAATAGTTTGGACTAAGGTCCAAACTTAGTAGGGTGCACTCAACTCCTTATAGCCAACAGCCAACTTCTAGCAGATAGAAATCGATAAGCAATTGCTTGTCGATAGTGAGACACGCTTTTGCTAACCGCTGCTGGTGTGGTGGCTGTTGGGCAAGCAAGGGTTAAGCTGAATCTAGCTCACGGTGACGTTCCTATGGTTGCTGCCTCTGCTGCTCGTGCTCGTTGTGTTGTTCGAGATTGGCGGCCAAGTGCCCCAACTTCTTGGCCTCAACGAGAAGCGCCCCTCAAGGCACACAAAACGAAACTCTCTATCCTGTCTAGTTGTTTAGCTTTCGATGACTTGTGTTCCGTATGGTAGACTCACTTCTACACGAATTCAACTACTTCTTCGTAATAACTCTTTTCATTATCTCTGTCGGTCTCTTCTCACACTTGTAGCATTAAATTGTCGGTGATTTTTTCGTATTCCTCTCATCGTCGCTTATCATCCCGAATTGGAGGTTCTCTTGCGTTATGCTGACGTTTGCGCTCATCCTCTTCTTACTGTTTACAACCGATAGCATGATACCCGTATTTTCTTTTTCTTCGAAAATGCGTTTCATCGTGCTATTTTACTATAGGTAATCCGATCCAGATTGTGCGGCTAGCCGTTTATTGAAAAGCTTACAAATGCTTCATAGATTTACTCAGCGAGCAATACCTTATTTTCGGCCACAAAAATGTTTAGTTTATTCTCTATAAAATTTTCGATGAATTCACAAAATTTTTTAAAAGAATTTATTAATTCAATGTCCACTTGAAGGCTAAAATACTGAATTTATAATAAATTGAAACATAAAAAATTATGCACATCTATACTGATTTATATTTTATAATTGATATGAAACATTACTGCTTCAGATATAGTAGAAATAAGTCTCTCTTATTACCATTAAATAGCGAGAAATAATATCATCGATTTAATTCGATAGAAGAGTAGAATTATAAAAGATTATTATTGATGGTAAATATTGTAAGCTATTCACTTCATTCATTAGCCAGTCGGCTAGCTACATTTCGGTAAACAAATGCAAACACACACAAAAAAAAAAGAGCTTAAGCGATGAAATCTGCGAAGAACATTTTCAATGTGGCCACATCAAAATAAATGCTATCGTTTAAACGAAACTTCCGGTCTATACTCTTCTCATAAAAATATGAGCGAGCACACACATACACACACACAAAACAAGAAAAAACGAGAACTTTACGTCAGCAAGCGAAACACTTTTCGATTGTCTTCATTTGAAAGCATTCATCTTTACAACAACTATCCCTCAGATTTTTGCGATGTATTGAAATCTATCACAACATCATTTTTGATTACTTCATATTAAATTGTCTAAGGCGTAGCTATTAAACTATCTCAGGCATATATATGCGGCATGATCATTAGATTCTTCATTATTTCCATTATTGATGATTTTATTTGAGTTTGTGAAGAAGTATTAACGCTAAAAAAAAGTTAATAGGATGAGAGGATTGTGATATTGAAAGATCCAGGAATTGGTATTGGATTGACCTCAGGTTAAAAACCATACGAGTTATTGGCCGATTCGACAAGCTGCACCTGAGAGAGTTTAGACAACTATGTATGACCCGCAACATCATCAGATTCTTCATCATATGAAAGCGCGAAAACTTTTGAGTGTTACATACAAATACCCTCCACCATGTTTACAAATTTCGACGTCGTAACTTAAAAACTTTGCGGGACGAAGTTCATTTAAGGGCTACTTTAAGTGTTTTCGGATCGGCTTTTTGAAGATCCATCTTTAAGTGTTTTCGGATCGGCTTTTTGAAGATCCAGTGATTACCATAAGTTCGTCACGTGAACTTTGCTGTCATGAATGATAACGGATCATAAATTGGCCATCATCGTCTTCAGCACTAGAAAAATCACATGCGTTATAATGTTGAAGAACAAAACTAAGAATCCGGCAATAAATTTCAGAACGTTTTTTGAGAAGTAACGTTTCATTAAAGCGGAAGTACAGTTTGTTTACATAGTTAAGCCAAACAACAGCAGCAACACTTAATACTTTAGACATGTGAAAGCGAACGTTCAGAGTCAAAATCTGAAAACTTTTGAAAAAAAAAGGTTGCTGTGAGCAAGGTTTCATTCATTTCAGTGGACTTCTCTTGCGATCTTTAGGATAGTGGGCGCTCATTAAGATAGTTGGGAGGGTGGGGGAGGAGCTGGGAAGGAATGAGGGCGGGATGAGCTTGGGGAGGGGTTGGGAAGGAAGGAGAGCGGGATGAGCTCATTAAAAAAAATTTTTCACTAGAGGTGACTAAGTTGATATACGTGTCAAATGACTGCAACAAAAACTGGCAAGATAATAAAATCTTCGGCGCAGGATTAAACAAATATTGTATATGCTTTAAAAATTCACCACACTCGCACATAGCTGCATATTCAGTGGGGAAGACGATATCTGTGACCACTTAAACGACGAAATGAAACAAGGGAAGAAATAACTGATCAAGGGGGTATCGACAGGGATGTTAGGGTGAAACCAATATTGAATATTGAAACCTTGAAGGTTTCTCCGCTAACATATATTGCGTTCATTAAAATTGCATGTTGATACATTTCCCAACAAGTATGGATAAATTCGAAAAAATTCAATGCTTCAACAAGTGAGAGCCTGTAACAAAAGAGGAATATGCGTGAACCTTTGTCACACATCGATATAGTTGGCTCACTATTGTGAGAATGGACCTATGTATAAGCGACCGACCGTTCCAAAAATGATTCGTATGATTCGATTATATTTCCGCTTATATCCATTATAATGGATGGTGAAATAAGCGCTGTGTTGGACACAATTCCCCAATTAATTTTTATTTCATAGTCCCCTATTTCAAAAGTTTTTGAAGTCGTTCGAACGGCATTCTAATGAACTTTCGGGTTCGCCGATAGATCATGAGGTGGATGCGTTCTTGGAAATTTAGATTGCGATTGCGATAGTATCTTCAGTGGACGCCACGCTATTGCCACTAAAGAAGAAGTAGCGAAACTCATATATAATATAAATCACATAATAAGGAAGTAAAAATTTGATCGTGATCGGCACAAGAGGTGATATAAGAGGTAAAGAGACGATAATATAAGCGGTAACGGTATCTTCCTTTACCGTATTCATGATGAGCCAGCGAATTCAAAAAGAACTATTAGGAGTCAGAAAAACTGGTAGGTTTGGTAACCGCTGGATTATCATCTGTGCAGCGGTGCGGCTAAACCGAAACATATTCTTTTTTTTTTCGAGGATTTCTAGTTTTCTTGAAATGTTTAAAGTATGAGAGCTTTATTTTGCATATTTTACTTTTTGTTGGCGCCTTCTTTGCATATTTACTTGTTGATTAGCCAGTTAGACGGAATACGAAGGCAAATTCCAATCCATTTCGTCTGGCAGTCTTTTGCATTTGTTTCAATGTGCTTTTATCGATGGAACGATTAATCAGAAATTACGATATATTCATATGTTTGAAATTAGCCACGACAAGAACAGCATAGATAGTTATGATACTCCAGTGAATTTACTTCATCAAACAAAGAAGTCACCTTCCAGTGAATTTACTTCATCAAACAAAGAAGTCACCAGAAGGGGAAACTAAAGAGAGAGAAGAAAAGCGAGGGAAGGGCAAGGCTGAAGGAAAGAGGTGGATAAATTCTACTGTAGTATCATTTATTGGCACAAAAAATCAGCGAAAACCACCGAATTTTATTCCGTACACACGTTTGCCCTATCCTATATTGCTGCTACTTTCAACGGTTTTGAAATATTCAACTGGCCTATCGGGTGATACGTAGTATAGTCTTGCAAGTATTACTCAATTCACCATTGAATTTTAAAAATTCCTCAATGTGTTTTTTGTGCGCTTAGGATTTTATCTAATTTCGTGTCTTTTATTCATTAACTTGGCTTCTTGCTCACTTATAACCTCAGTTGATAAGATATTGGAACAAACAAAGTCAGCGTTCATATAGGAAATAATGATAATCGGTGAAAAAATCCCGGTTTAATTTTGAAAACTGTAAGAGATTAGCTCGGATTCACCATAAGAAAAGCCTACATTAATGAAAGTTTCATAGGCGAAACCCACAAATGAGTGGTAGTTTTTCCTTTCAAAAATCAGCAACTATATAATAAATAAAAAAGAAATTTATTTCTCATCATTTCATATTGGGATTTGATAAGTGTTGGCTTTCGACGACGAGCAATTTCGCAGGCAAATTCTACAAAGTCTACTGATAATTCAGATAACGATAATAATCACTGAATTACATCTGCAGATATCATTCAGCACATTTCTTTATCACCTTCATAGTTTTGATGATATTCAAAACGTTTAGCATTTCTAGCAAACTTTGCGACGAACCCAAACGAAAATTGAAAGAATAAGTTTTGACATGAATATGATGTGTAGGTATTACCGAGAATACCTCGTTTAGCGTTACTGCTCGGAGTAGATGCAGTATCTGCCTTCCAACAACCCGTTCCAGACTGACACAAAGCAGCAATATGCAATCTGCATTCCAACAATAGCATTTCAGACATTTATGGTGGAAGACAATGTGCAACTACTGCACCTAAAAAGCGTTCCACAGTATGAACTTGTAGGAGGAGCAACTATCTTTGCTGTTAGCAACTATTAATATACGCTACAATGGTGTTCTACTTCAAAACAGGTTACTCCATTTACCTCCAACCGTATACAGTAAGCTATGACGTTCTGCGGAAATCAAATTTCACAAAAATTTTTTGCAATTTTTCAACTTACAAGGATCCAACGTCTTGCCGAAGATTGACCATTAGAATGTCAGCAAAGCGGTGGCCTTGATGTGGAAGATTTATGAAAAAAACGGCGTTTCAACGTTTTCCGCAGACATTAACAACCTATCACTAGCACCTCAAATACAAGTTGGACCGATGCATTTGCACTGATCGTGCATTTTTCAACTTTGCCTATCTATAGGAATGTCTCAGTGAAGAAAGATTCCATGTGCAGACATTGTCACCATTTCATTGCTCCTTGAGGACTGCAAAGCTTTCCTGCTTTTCTAACCCTTCAAAATTCATCCCGTTTTTTGATATAGTCTTTTAGACAAATCCATGAGATACGCAGTTAAAAATCCCAACGCTTCACCTTCCCACCTTCGGAGGGTAATGACTTTTTAGGCAACACTTTTTTCAGCCTTATATATGAAATCGCTCTCCTTAAAAAATTTCTCTGGATGATATCAGTACAGAATTCCGGCAAGAACTGATTCACCTGCCCCGCTATATTGGCGCATAGACCATAAGAACAGCACCAAATATATTGGCTCCGGTTTGGTCTCATTTGAATCTTTCGTTCATCAAAATCCGCTCCCAGCACTGGATAGAGTTGACAGAGAAGAGCAACATACGCGGCACGATGGTTTTATAAAAACAAAACAAAGATAATGAACAGGACTATGCGGAGAGAAGTGATGGAAGTTGATGGGTAGTTTATTGCAAGTTATGCAAATTTTTTCGTTGCAAATCAAAAATTGATGCAAATTTTCAACTAGAGTTTTGTTGCAACTCGAAGAGATGCATTTATCCACGAAAAGGTCCATATTAAACGATATTCCTTGTATTGTGTTAATTTATTTTCACAGTTTTGCTTGATTAAAGCCTAATTGTGCAGCATTTTATGCTTTACTCGCATCGCACTAAATAATGTCAGGGATTAGCTTCAATAATGAACGAGTAAGTATAGTTGCGTTTCACTGGAGTGAATTTGCTCTCTCAATAATATCGGGGTATAGCGACGCCGTTGATGCGGTAAATGTGAGAATTCTGAAGGGTTCTCTGAAATTAGTCCATAAAGTCCTCGTCAAATTAGAATCAATTACAAAAAGTTTCCCGCAGGATTCTCACAACTCATGTGAGAAGCTGAAAAAAAAACGTGCGAGATTTTACAACATGCATCTCTAAACTAAGCGTTAAAATTACAGGCCATATTTATGTATAGGATTGTTGCAGAGACTTTTTTTAATCATTGCACGAAAATCCTCTCACCTCATTCTTTTACCTTGATTTATTCCATACAAACCAACAGAGGTATTTCGTAAGGTATTCAACAACTGCACGCCTATTAGAATGTCTTTGCGATTAGCGTTTTATTGGTGTTCTACTGTAGAAGGATATTAAGTGCTCAAAATTTTTTCATTCGAATTTCTGTTAACAGTTGGGGTAAATTTTTTGGTAATTTTATTCAGATAAAAATGTTGAAATATACGAATAGATTCATAAAGAATAGCAGGCAAATAACACATCGGTTGATCAGTGATTAAAATTAAAATAAAGAAGAAGAAATGCAATCGCTTTTTTGATTGTTTTTCTGATCAACGAAAGGGCAGAAAGATCCTGGCCGCTCTTTTATCAAGCGCAAAGAAACGAGACCCGGCTGAAAATTCTTTCAACTGTGGGTAGTACCACCGAGACAATTTGCCTACTTTATTCGTCTAAAACCTCCTTAGCGCCTAATTTTACTTTTTACCTAGTGCCTTATTCTATTTTTCATTCTCTATTCCAGTTCACCGAAGAAATGGAAAGGATTGACCAGATTCAAGAAGAAAATTAGGCGCTGAATGGTTTTGAATAAAAATTATTGTTAAGCCACAATGTTGGGGCTTTTTGTTATTTTTTGGCATCCCGGCTTGTGGTTTGGTTTTGTTGGATCATTTGCTTCCACGCGTTTGTGCTAAATTTAAAAATCACATATTGCAAAGTTTAATAATTACAGCGGACAGAGTTGTGCAAACGTTTTTTGAAAATCCGCACATTTCAACTGGGAAATGAATGATGCGAAGAGCAAATAAATTAAGCAACTGGAGTTAAAATGCAAAAGATTTAATAACTATCGTGCATAAAAAGCTTTCAACATATACAGACTTGGCCACTCTCTTTAACCTACAACAATATTACATCGTTTCTTGCTCGAACGCAAAGTTTGTAGAGTTTGATAATTAACTTACATAGTATTGGTGACAGCCGGCTGGTTTATATTAACGACAGTGGCTATTAAAAACTGAGTGGAAAGACGTCAGTGATGAAGATAAAAGCAACCATCATTAGTCATAACAAAATGGCACCCGTATGAACGAAATGATAGCATTTTTCACTCTACAACCAGCTGAAAAATGCAAGAAAACAAAGATGATAGAAGTCTTACAAATGAAGCAATTTTGTAGGCCAGTTGTTATTAGGGTGAATTAAAATTTTATTGTCAGTTAGTAAGCGGCATAAGTATAGCAAAAATTGACTTCAAGAAATACTCTTGTGCAAAACTAATCTTTGTAGGGAATATTAAAAGAAAATGTGACTGATGAAGGATTTCAATGCAGACAATTTTGTATTTCATCCTATTGAGCTCAACGGCTGGCCAAATCTACAGATGGTGGAAAAGTATCTGTTCATTTGGTTAGTCGATTAGCGCATTTGTATCGTAGAATGAATGAAAAAAATCTACAGATTGACTGAAGTTGATAGATCAATATGATACTATCACGTCAATACTCATTCAAAATATGAGATATCACACTCTATTAAAGAAATTTTCGAAAAATAATTTTGTTTAATGCCAAAATAAACCTATCGGATAGATAAATCTAGAGATACTTCTCATTAGTTAAGCGCAGTAATCTGATGACTATGTTAACAAAGGTGCATTAAGACGAGCATAAATCATCAAAAATCATTTCTTCCTTCAAAAATAATTTTCTTGAATATGCAAATTTGATTTTGCTTAAATTTTATGCAAATTTTTATAATTCGTATCACTTGATAAGTGATAAAGAAAAGATGGTATTAGCAAATCAAAGGTAAGATGAACCTGGACAACTTGCCGAGAGATAACCACTCGAAAAAAGAATGGATTCGAGAAATTGTCCACAATGCGTATGACATCGACGTTATTTCAATATATGAGATTCATTAGTTTGTCGGCTAAGAGAGGCATTCGAAGAGAGATACGCACAAACGCCTACGCATTGATATCGTCTATCCATAAAACATCTGATAATATCGCACGCCTAATAGCAATTATGTTAGCGCTCAAAGATTACGTCTCGACTTTTTGCGAGACATTTTTTTGCCTATTTCAAGGCGACATCAATGATAGTAGCACAGGCACTAGCAGTAAGAAGGATATAAGAGAGAGTTAAGAGAGAGTGGGAGAGAGGGAGGGAGGGAGAAGAGGGAAAAAGAGTTAGTGAATTAATCATTTTTTAAAAAAAGCGAAGAGTAAAAAGATGTAGCTTAACAGCTGTTTTTAGAAGATTAATCAACTTTTTTCTTCGATAGAAAATAATTCGTCCAGGTGAGCAACCATTGTAGTAAGAAGACGAATCAGCGATATTAAAATGTAATCTGATCACTACTTTGTAGCGATATCATAAAAAAAAACAAAAAAGAAAATTGCATATTCTTGAGCAATGAAAGATTAGCTAATGAAATAGCGCTGGGAAAAATTATGAAGCATTGACGTGAGGCCGACTATCGCCTTTCTGGCATTTGCTGACGTAAGCGCAATGCGATACAAACAATGACTCCTTCAATATGTAGCGTTTTTATTTTCTCATTGAAAATCTCAGAGTTGAGCAATTCTGAGTCGACGAAGGAAAGACTGTGACTGGTGGATTATTTAATTCTTCCCTCGATGATCACCTTAAGCTTAATACAGAGATAGTCACTACTATGAAGCGGCCTTTCTACGCATGAAAGGGATCTAAATTGTTTTTCATGAAGTTCGAATGATCTTCAGAGATTTCTAGAGATATCACCATGCTAACATATAGCATATGTGCATGTATACCTTTACTCGATTACTTTACTTGGCTAGAAGGGATCGTAGAGATGACCTCCACGCAGCTCGCTGATCATTTTATGCGTTTAGTTCAAGCACCACTACAGGAGACGATCGCTAAGGTCAGATGGAATCCTTTCGTATAAAGGTCGATCAGGCATCACTTTGAGATCTCACGTCGTTAGAAAGCGTCGTGAAGAGATGTTCATTACGCGATTCCTAGCTCTGAATGATTTCTATAGAAGTTATGCGTTCCAATTCAGCTATTGAATCTGCTACTGTATACTAATCCCCCGTTGCCAGTAAGAGGTCACACAATCATATGTATTTCTGCTCAAACGTCGCCCGTAGGATAAAGTTCTTTTGGAGAAGTCTTTCTATAGAAATCGCTCATTCAGCGAGGAAGACATCTATTGCTGCTGCACTTCTCAATGGTTGAACTCTCAAAATTATACTCTATTTGTTTCATTATTTTTGTAGATGCAAAATAATTCAACAAAAATAGATCTAATTGCTTGAATCCACTTTCGCCGAGTTCTCTGGTACCGAGCTATTTGTTGGTTGCCAAGCGTTTGCGTTTTCTTCTCTGGAAAATCGCTGAAGACACAGAGTTTCTTCTGTTGCAATGAAAGAGACGTCAATGCGATATGATTATTCAGCTAGATAGCGCACCAACTGTAGGAGAAAATCCCATTAAAGGAGCTAGCGAGGAGGGGACAGAAGGAGCCTCAAAAGCCAATGCTTGTGTTCATCAAACGGCAAGTGCTAACACAGTTCTCCTCAGCTAATGACGTGCTATACAGGTCAAGTGAAGCGAGTATTATTGACGAAAGTCTAGAAGGCACAATGAGAGGTAGCCAGATGTTTAAAAAAACGCTTTGAAGGGCAACCGGAAAGATGAATCTTACGGTTGCACATGACAGAACTGAAGATTGTTTAATTCAGGGAAATTTGTTGCTGCAGACACTATCAAAACCGTAGCATTATGTTGCTGAAGTCAACGCGAATAAGATGCGCCTATTCAACGTCAATAAAAGCAACCCGCAATCGTTGTGCTCGGATACGATCTCAGTCAACCCCCCTCCCCCCACCCCCTTCCCCAAGTACGACAACTATCAATAACCTTACGTTCTCAACTATCAGGTTCATAATGAATGAGACTGTAGCTAAATTTTGGAAGCGTTATCGATAATGCATTTTAATAGACTGCAGCAAACTTCAATGAATAGGCCGAAGCCAGCATATTATTGCAACAAGAACTGCAGAGAAGCTTGTTTCCCTTGCTTATCATTAACATGCCATGGACCTCTTAGTTGGGGCTGCATTTGAGAGAATTCCTCCCAGATCATCCAGATATAAGGCTAAGCTATTCAGGAGATTTAAGCTGCAATGGAAACGCTTTAGTGAAGAAAGTTTTCTTGTCTCATCAGTGATTATTTTGTCCACAGAGCATTATACTATTTATTGGATGATATCGTCAGTATATTCAGCATCACTTGAATTCATTGTAGCCAAGAAGCAATTATAGCCAATTCTTGAGGTTGCCTATTATGCTCGTGAATGAGATCCGTTCCGATTCCTTAAGCAGGCATGAGGGCCACAAAATGCGGAATCCCTAAGTGGAGAACCATAGTTTTGCATGATTTGAAAATGATGTCCTTCTGCAATTGGATTGATCAGATATCAAGGGACAGGACAGGTCCATGGAGATGTAGGAAGATTCGTCGTGCGAGTCAGCTCTAAAGCTTTGGTCACTAAGATTCAACCATTTCCTATGCATTGAATGATTTATAAGTGATGAGCCTTGCGATATGATTGCATCAAACAAGTTGCCTCAGTGGTACCAAACAAAAAAGCTCTCATTACACCTCTTCCAGCTATCGAAAGAAGCTGAAGGTTTCGAGCCACGAGTTCGGAAGAAAATGTCGTGAACTAAACGCATTATCGCTAGAAGAATGGAGACTGAAGAACTTCAGCCGAACGAGAAAACATGAACTAATCTAGACGCTTTCCAATCATTTGCTTGCCAATTTCTCCCCATAAACTCTACGGATCCCCTTAATATTTTCAACTCAGCAAGTGACTTCCTATTCATCGATATAGGCAAATTGGTAACTGTAAGACGGGTGCAGTTTGATAGAGCGTATCATAGGAAGATCGAGATTATCGATGACGCATTCCTTCCCACTATAACTAGTAGTGATCACAGTCACCGTATTTCAAGAGAACAAATTTCGAGGTGAAGGAGTAAAAAAAAATTTGTGCACATGATTAGGTAATGCCGCTCAAGGCGTGATTTGCTGAAAAGATAAACGACGAGGTTACCTTTGTAGTCAAAATGCTTCAATTTTACAACGTCATCTTTAGCTATCGAATTGGCGCTGTCTTTAGTGATTGTCTCAATGTCGACGGAAAACTACAGCCGCAAATCTAATGCATAGCTTCTGTTTCCACGTGGAACCATCCCTTTTTACGAAGAACTTATGCCAGTATTGTTATGAGTTTATTACAGCTAAGTCTTTACTCCTCCTAGGTGTTAACACTTGAGAGGACTTTTACAACAATGTCGAGATACCGCAGAGATATGCGATAAGATGAAGCAGACTATAAAATATATGAATTTGAAATGGTCATTTAAAAGTTGGGAATTTTAGCACATCAAAATTACTGCGAACAAGGGGCGCATACTATTTACTCTTCAGCATTCGGATTGACCACTTCTTAGGACAAGATGTACTCAATGACGACAAGATGCTCGCATGTGGTAGAGGTTCCAGGGTTATTTTTATAAATGCTGCAATTGAACATCACTGTTATTTTGAGCGGAGAAAAATACTGTACCTATAAAACAATAGAAAAAACACTATAGAAAAGTTGGAGTAAATTGGAGTAGAGTTGCACGGGTTGGAGTGAACTGGAGTAAAGTTGGACGGACTATATCAACAAAAGTGATTACAGGAAATCGCTAACGAAGCATTCCAGAAATAAAAGCGCCTCAAGTTCTAGCAAATGGTTTTAGGTGGAACTGCTCGTTTATTGCAATCATCTACCTTTATGCTCTAATGTCATACTGCAGTTTTTAAATTCACTATGGCAGCTTTGTGCTTATCTGTGCACCTTTGCGGGTCTATCAGTTCTTCTACCTAGTAATTTCACCTCATATTTCACAGAAGTTGATGCAACAAAACTTGACAAATATAGGGTATTCGATTTTATTACCTAGTTTATTTTTCCATTAGCCACCAATTTGTTTACGGATTTATTTTCGTTGTAACTTGGCCAATGCAAGAAGTAAAAAAAAAAGATATATTGCAAGACGGCTATGACCATTTAGAAAGCGGAGAAGAAATCCTAGTGATAGAGAATATTGTGTACGGCGACAACTCGTCTTCAGCGTTTTTGCAGTAATTCGTACGCACATTTGCCAAGCGGACAGGTGGGCGAAAGTTTAAAATCGGTGTAAAATAATAGTAACGATAAAATGCAAAAGAATGATTGAAATGTAAGCTCTCATGCGAATGAGGTTTTCATAACATCCAGGAGTATTATCATACCATCGATGAATGAAAGACCCCTTCTAGCCGATGTGGGGCCGATGCCGTTTCCAGAAGAAATTTACTCGTTAATATTAGGGCACACTGATTTATAAATAACTCGACGAAACATTATAGAAAAATAGAAAACTGGATTTATGGGGAACATTATGATGTTTTATATGGCAAAATAAACATAAACATATCTACAAGCAAATACACAACTTTCTTTTGTTCTTTTTGATTAGAGGTGATAAAAAAAAAGTTGGTTGGGGAGGGACAGCAACCTCGGAACGGAAAAAGAAGAGATAGAAAACTTTTGCATCATGCAAATAAGAATTTTTCTTACAATGCGACCAGACCGTTACGAAAAAAAGATATCTTGGAGGGATATAGGGATAAATTGTATCCTAGAATATATACCAGTTTCATCAACTGTCTAAATCATTTTTTCAGCAAAAAGCGTAATCTCGTCACTATTTAAAAGATACTCTATGGAAGTGCATTGATCGTAGCTTTGCATGAGTTCGAAACGTATTCAAGATGTCACGATACCTACCGCAATTTCCATAAAATACAAAATTCAAATGTGATGAAGAATTTAAAGGAGGAATTGCCATAGTCCTTGCAATGAGCACAAGGAGAGAAGAATGTCGCGGTGCAGCTCTTAAAGGCAACAATGGCTAGCCTAGCGGAAGAAATTTCTGCTTGATATTGAAAACGCAAACTTGCGAAATGATAAGAAAAGGTGGTAAAAGATATGACGATAAAAATATTGAGATGAAAATGGAATGTAATTCTAAAGGCTGCAATAACAAGTTTTGATTGACTACCTTTAAAGAGACGAAACGCCAATCTCATTGTGAATTTTTTTTTTCCCGGAAAGGTGGGCAAGTTAAGCCAGTTGTCGGCACAATTGCATCAAAATCAAATTTCAATCATCTTCATATGATGCATTTTCTGGCGCAATCGATTATATCGTTGAATGATAAAACGATTTCGGAGGCGTACGGAATAATGGTGCCGACCAAAAACGGAATGAACATCGAAAATAGATGGCTTGTATCGAATGTCGGTGCCCGTTTTCTTAGAACCCACAATTGAAACCACAAAACGGAATCAACGATCGTTTTAATGGCATCTTTGATTGCTTCGTAAACGTAAAGCAAACCGCTTCTAGTTGCACAATTTTCTCACAAGGATTCTATTTGTGCATATTCTATCGTAATAGTGAGTAAGATTTTCAGCGTGAAAATGTATCGTCCCCAATATTTGAGTGATTTGCGATATGAAGAAATCGATGAAGAGACGCTATTCTATTTTAAAATAATCCGAATTTTTAACTTGTGCATACTTACGTTTTCGTAAAATCTATGGTGATTTCTTCTGAAAAGTTATAACTTCATTCGTATACTTTCGTAGATTTAGAACATTTTGCATCCGATCTTATGTTGTCATGAAAACAGTTTACTAAAGATGATCACTACTAACAGTGGTTTTATTCTTAAGAAAATGAGTTGAGCATTCATCCATCATTCAACTCACGGTATGAAATTGGTGGAAGCGTCTTGCCTTGATTTTGCATACGGTCAGCTATAAGCCACATAGGTAAGTAAGAGCATTATAGAATCCGGTACGATATTATATACTCCACTCATCTCATCAGCCACTTTTCCCAAGTCACCAATAAAATGAAACCTGTGGAATAATACGCTCACCACTCAGCTGTTCCTCTCGCTCGCAAAGTGTGCCTATAATTCCTTTCAATATTGAGAGATGCACAAAGTGGTGTTGGGACTACGAAATTCTGGGACTCGGAGCGACCACATCGACGAACGTGGAGATAGAAAAGCAAGCGCGGGTACATGCACATGCGGATAGGAAACGACAAAATTCGCTTCGCCTATGTGAATTTGTGGACGACATAATAAAGGAGGAGAATCTATTCTGGGTTTCTTGCGGGCGCATCCAGGACAGCATAAGTACCGCAGCTCAGTCAGAAATGGCCATAAGCCTGTGATTTGAATGCCAGTTTCCCTCCATAATACGTTGATCGGCTAATTATAGTTGTAAAGCACAATTTCTGAAGAAATTTGCAAAGCAATTTCAGACGAATCTTACAACAGCAAGAAGCCCTCGAGTACATCAGTTAACTGGAATACTTCCCTCTGAGGATAACTGCTGATCCTGGAAGAGGAAGTTGGAGCACAGACATATATGCATGAAGTATGAGCATATACTATCCTGGAAGCACGACACAGGTCTTTTTAACTCCTAGAAGACAGCTTCATTTAAGCTCATATTTCTAAAACAAGAACGAAAAGATTTCATAGAAAATCGGGTACGTAAAACACAGGTTTCAAGGTGCCAAAAATGCCGCCTTTCGTAATTCCATTCAGCACCGACGATGAAAGAAGTAGATTATCGATAGAATTGTGCGCATATTTTAGATTTTTCGCATAACAATATGAATTGTTCGAATATTTCAAACAAAACACCGAGTTCTATGCGCATTTATTTGATTTAGCAACCAATTTAGCAAGAGCAATGCTGTTGAAATTTTGTGAAAGAATTCCAAACATTGAATTCGTCAAGAGAAATTATTGCCAGCTGACTGTTAAATAACTACTAGGAAGCAACCATTAGCCAACATTAGTTTTGGACAAACTAAACCAAATTTCTAATTATTATTGCTGCGTATGGAATTTTTAGGTGATGTGATTCTTCGCGCACAATTACCGGAAATAGCCTTCTTAAAGCTTGAGTTCTGACCACGTCAGCACAGCTCATGTGAGCGTGACGACGGCGCACAGGTGTCGACGATCAGCATCAAAAATTCGCAACATGCTACTGCTAATCTAATTTAGTTCCAAATGAAGAGAGGTATTTTGAGGTCAAATCATGGTAGGGCTTGTTTGCAATCCTGCTCAGGTGTGAAACATTTCCAGTGAAAAATCCAAACACGTGCATCAATGATAACAAATAGGTTAGGTTTTTTTGACCTTTTCTGAACGGTCATAAACACAAGGTAGATGTTCATCTAGATAGCTGTGAAGAAGGATATTCAGTTAGCGTTTGAACAACTTAAATCAGTAATCACATGCAAAGACTTCATGAATGAGGGAATAAGTTAGTTGATGATTCTTGCTAGATTGACTCATCGTTCAAATTGCCGATTCTCCACTCTAAAATGTCAAAGATAACCGGATTTTCTCGATGAGGTTTTTCTTTCTTTCTTCTTCTTGAAATATTATTTTATAGCCGTATAGTTGCTGAAGTCTCAAGAAATTCATTGTGCACAATTTCAAAGAAACCTACATACGAGAACATAGTCGCTTATACTTGTCGGTATCCTTGTTCGTCGAATTGGTGTCGTAACATGTGGCGCAATTGATGGAATAATTTTCAACTCATCGAATGTTTCCGAACGAGTTGTTGTGGGTAAATGCTTTGCACGAGTAGAACCAATAAACGTTATTACAGGTGGTTGATTATCGGGTGTTTGACGACGACAACGCCACGTTAACCATCGAGGAAGTAGCCCAAATGCACAATTTTCGAGCGAGGTACTCGGCACCGCTGCCTCATTATTATTTGCTCTCGCTACGGTCATTTGCATAGCTCATATAAACAATCACTTTGCTAGTGATCAACCTCGTGGTTTTAGGATCATCTGATCCGTACGATCGGCTTGAAGTCCATGTAACCTCGACGGAATCATAGGAAGAGTTAAAAAATTTTCTTCAATGCCACAGTTTATCGTCAACATAATTGAGTACGACCATAGAGTTCCATTACGATAACTTTCTCGCTCAAATACGGCCGGATATCAGGACAACTTGCGCGAATACGAGAAATCCTTAGTCAAAAAGCTTGACAAGTTCCAAACTCATAAGTATGTAGAGATTTGGCGAACGTTCCTTCATGGCAAGACAATATGCGCATGAAGCTTAAAAAGTGATTTTCGATGAAGCACTCTTTCCACCATCCGTTCAGCTACGAGCAACGAATATAGGCAGTCAATGAAAAATGAGGTGCTGAAGATTGCTCTTGGCCAATTTGAGTACCATTCACTTGTGCAAATCTAATGTGAATTGAGGAATAAATAAACATTCTAGAATTCTGCTTGAGGCATTCCTCTCGTCTCACGTATTTAACAAGAAATCAGTGAGCTACGATGGAGTCAATGTGTGAAATATTTCAAGCACCACGTCATACTGCTAAGGCACATAAAATTTGCATATGACATGAAGGCAGCTAGTGATGGCGTTGGCTGATGTTTTACTTCCTGCCGAGTCGGACCGCGCAAATTGAAGAGGTTGAAACGTGCGAGTGAACAGTGTGGAAACAGTTGTGTAGAATGTGACGAGTATGATCACCCGAAGCAATGGTTAGTTGTAAGGCGAGGCTCAACGATGGACAATTTGACGACAAGATGCGAGCTGTTAGTTGCGTTGAATCCTGGAATTAGTGAGATGGATTAAAAGGAAACATATTAACGAATGCCATCATCTTCAACAACGATGGCGAAAATGTGAAACGAGAAAAGCTATCGTCATCATGTATATCGAGATGAAGCAAGAAACAAATTAATATCTTTTAATTTTTCTTCGTAGGAATATTCAAAAATGTTAGAGTGGATTTTCCGGCAAAATAAGAGTGCATTCTTCTAATTCTTTTGGTCAACTCGATAGTAATCATCATTTAAAACAGCCGTTACTGCTTTCTAGCAGTTGATAAAGATGTAGGATAGCTCAACATTTTAGTCCACTGAATATGCAAATTGAGCAGATACAGGTTTAAAACCAGTGCTCACGGTGAATGTGAAACGGGCAATAAGAAGCATAAACTGTAGAGAAGGTAGGACTAATAATAGCAGGCGAAGCGGTTCATGAGAATACCCTTCATCATTTGAAAAATGGGCAAGTCGGGCCAAGAAGATGCTGTTACTGATATTGTATTGTTGGAATGAACTCGTGAAATGGACGGTTTTGGTCATAGAGTGTATTTGAACTTCCACAAGTAAATGAGCTGCATTCAATACGATCAGAAGGTTCACAAGTAGAAACTATGAGAAGAGTAGATGCATAAATCCACAAATATAGATTAATAAATTGAAAAATATCGGTCGCATTAATAAATTCTAGAAAATCTGAAAGGAGGAATCGAATGACCGTAAAAGTGGAAAAAAATAGAAGCATCGGTGATTTGCACATACGCAGGAAACTTTTACAAATGAGGAGAGATTCTGGCAGGCTCTACGCTTATATATAAGGCTCTTCTTCAATAATAGAATAATAGAATAATACTATTTGGATGGCACATACAAAAATGCAAACAAAAAAAAGGAGAAAAAACCACATCGAAACGAAAAGATTAATGAGGTCAAAACGAATAGCTTCATTCGACTAGAAAAGCCGAATGCTTATTGAAATGCATTAGTTGGATGGAATTTCTCATTATCCATATATATATATACGCCTCTAGAGGATCCATTAGGCAGTCCATTTTTTTTAAAGGAAAATGCTGCTTGCAACAGCCACAAAAATTTTTTTCGCATTGAACAATGCAAATGCATAGAAAGTGTAATATTGCACAAAAACGCATATACTTGTAGACAGACATCTTGGAAACTAAGCTTTCAAACTTCTAAGACAGAATCGCAAATCTTCTGCCCTGCAGTCAGTCCGCCGTTCTGAAGCAACATAAGCTTGCCCATATCAGCCGAGTTTTTGACCTGGGAGTGATCAATTAGATTGATCTGACTGCTCTTAATTATACGAATTGTTGCAGCTGACAGGGTATGAATACATATAAGAGCATGCTCGAACGAGAATAAGTTACAGAGGGAATCCATAAGAAATTTTAGTGTGCTTTAAGCATGCTAAGATCCAAGCATACTTGCAGGAATAAGTTTACCTCATTCCATAAAAATTAGCATAAGCAGACCTATCGATTTATCATTGACAGTAGTAACTAACTTAATATCATGTAGTGATAATAAACACCTAGTACTTCCTCGTAAAAAATCTGCTAGTACAGTAAAGTGCATGATATGTCCAGACTAGATATGCGTAATAATGTGTGACAAGCAATTTCCACAACACACGAGCCAAAAGCTGGCGTTAATAGGTTCTTGGCACTATCCTTATCAAGGATGGAGCATATTGCTTCGAAAGTTGCAAAGGCCATCGAGTAGTTTTCAAAAGCTTCGCTACTCCCCATAGCAGTTACTGCAGAATTTTTAACACTTACTTAATCTAAGAAACTGCTCAAACAACTCTCGTTAAAATCGATCAAGCTACGAAAGAACAGCCAATAATGCATCATTCCCAGTAGATCATATAGCGCTAAAAATCCAGAGAGTGTATCTTTTTTCACAGTTATGCAATTCAAAAAACTCCTTAAATGACGTTCTCTAAGACCTATCAAACTATGGAAAAACAGCCAGTAATGCATCATTTTTAACAAATCATATGATAATTTTACAAAACAAGAACAACACACCAGCTTGTTTCAGCAAAAATTGTCTCAATAACAAGAACATGGTCTGTATTGAATGCTTATAATCGGTATATCTTTCCTTGATCGGTATATCATGGAAATTACAAGAAATTAATGTAGAATGGCGTATATAGCATTCGCGACCACTTACAAAACAGTCGCAGGTAAAAAGTGAAAAAAAAATTGTTCATTTCCTTTCGTAGGAGGAAGAAATATTGCGCATATCACGCTAAATTTTCACTCTCTTATATATGGTCTACGTAGAAATCCATTTTTCCGCAATGCATCAAAATGAACGTTGCTGCCAACGTCTAAGCTCACCGTTGAATTCACTGAAAAAAAAAGCGAATTTGAAAATGTTTCCTCCTCGAATTTTTTCTGGGCATTTATGAGATCGTAGAATAGGTGAATATCCTTAATAAAGTCCAACAATAGCTAGAAAAATTTGCATAAAAGATCAAACAGATGGAGAGTGAAGCAGAATTCACTCTGGATGGATACAATACAGATGAATGATAGGAAAACCTGACAGCAGCACCATTAGGAGGAATATAGATTCAACGACAATTATGTTTACTTCAACTATCATTCTGGATAAATTTACCGTATGGCCTCAGAAATAGCTAAATTTATATATATATATATATATATATATATTTATATATATATATATATATATATATATATCCGAAAAAGTTTTGGAACACTTTATCTAGAAGAAGCGCTTTACTGAGGAGAGGTGCACTTTGATCAAGAAGACTTTACTACGGTGAGATGGCTTAGAGCGTTTTCCCGAGAAGAAAACCTATCACTTTGCTGGGAGTTTGCGTAAATGATTCCGGTTGTTTTTCAACAAGAGATCTTATGGTAAATGTTTTCTCACCTATAGGTTAGAGAGGCGAAGAATGAATGCAGAGTGTATTAGAAGCGATACGGCAGTTCATGCAAATGGACGACTTATGACAGTTATAGCGCATAGTGAGAGACTAAAGGATTATAGGACATAGTACATTCTTATCACCGAAATGAAAGAATTACATTAGCCTAAATGAAAGAAGTGAGAAAATCCTTCATTATCGGTGACAAGATTTTTCGACTATTTTGGATTAAAATTGAAAGGGGTGATACAGGAATGACAGAGAAGGAATGAGGAACTCCAGTCATTCCTCTGAGTGTTGTAAATCCTATTTGCATCGGGTTGAGAATTTGCAAGGTCTCCTAGCGTTATGGAAGATGAGACTTGTTGGTTTTGGGGCAACCAGCTGGCTTGAGATACGAAGACAGATATCAAGATAGCTTTAAAATCATGCTTTCTGCTTTTTTTTGGAAGCACCATGTGCGAGAAAGGTTTCTACGAAGGCGCAAGAAAATTGTCAACTCTAATAGAACTCATAAGCAAAATTCTTCCTCGTATACCAATTCCTTTAGATGCTTGCTTGGAATAATACTTGATCGGATATTCTATTACTCTCGCATTTTTTAAATTTCAGTAGAGCAATAGATTCGATAACAATACGCCGAAGTAATCTAAAAATCCCTTCATAAATATAGCGCCAATTTCGTATAGTGATGCATTCGAAGATGAAATGTGCAAGTGAATACAACAACCCATGATGAGAACATCAATAGTAATTCGACATAATCGGCAATTTTAGGTGATGCGAAAGCGCCACATTTTACGCCGCTTCTTGCCATCAGGATATCTGAGCGGCTAAAAGTGTGACCTTTCCACTAGGTTAGTTTCTGAATTTTTCGGAACGATGCCAATAAATTTCATTATGCAATCAAAAATTGCTAAATACAATACACAATATTTTCATTTCATTATATGCAATAATGTTTCTACTTCGATGATTCTATTCAATTTGCATATAATGCAATTTACATAATCTTGCATGATTATATCCCATTCAATTGGTTTTTTTCATCAATGGAGTATGCACAACTTTGCAACTTTTTATTGCCTTTTGCGATTTTTGCTCTTTTTGCAATCAAAAATTGCTAAATACAATACACAATATTTTCATTTCATTATATGCAATAATGTTTCTACTTCGATGATTCTATTCAATTTGCATATAATGCAATTTACATAATCTTGCATGATTATATCCCATTCAATTGGTTTTTTCATCAATGGAGTATGCACAACTTTGCAACTTTTTATTGCCTTTTGCGATTTTTGCTCTTTTGAAATTGCGCATTTTTTGAATGACTAGAGAAGTCGGCAAAGATCGAATAGAATCGATGCAGTGAAAAGTTCCTAATTGAAATATGACTTCATTTGCATGCAAACATTGAAAGCGCAACCAAATTACTCTACGTATATTGCCTTTTACCAACGAAATGCAATTATATATATTCCAGAATTAAAACTTACAGCTATAAGCCGCCATTCTATTCGACGAAGTGGGACGACTTTTGTCTCGAAGGATACCGATTGAAACTTTCTTAGTGCTGCATTTCAGAGTCAACATGAAGGAGCACCATCATCTGATACAACCGTAGCAGTTCCATTGTGAAGCCGAATTTATGTACATTTCAACCGTAGCTAATCCTTTCTTAGAATGAAAGCAATAAAACAACGACTGCCTAAGATGCATGTAGCGCAAGGCTATTGTCATTGTCCATCAAAGGGCCTACAGCTGCGTATTTTCTTCCTTCCAGATGAATGCGTACTAACATTCCGGATCTGCATGAGTGCGTCCAAGACTTGCAAAGCTATGACGAAAGGTTGCACATAAAAGTTAATGCATCGTTTCATAAATCTTCGATGGCAACGACAAATCACAACATATGTTGTTGCAGCTGAAGACTACACTGTATATCAAGATGTATATTGCGCTTATACCATACAAGCGATAGGTAGAAAATCCAACACTACAGCAATAAAATTTTCTAAGAGATCCTTTTAACCTGCGCGAGTACTACGTTTAAACTTGTACGAGAAATTATGCGCTATTTACATACAATTGCTCCTTGCTAGGACCGAGTTTATTAAATCTCCCGTCACTGCAAGCCTTAAAAATTTACATGATCATCTAGAATAGGCGATCACGTAAACTGTGAAAGTTGTATTCTTTAGTCAAAATATGCTCACGACTAAGCCATGGAAGGCAACATAGCTCCCACCGTTGAACTTAAGTCTACTAGACTAATCCACAGCCTGAACGCCTAAAGTGCACTGGAATAACTGCATCTCTAGAAAAACCAAAGATCACTGCACTTTCTTCTATGCCCAACCGTTGAGGACTTAAAAAGGCTTCGAATTTCAAATTCCATGAACCTTGGATTGCGGATTTTTGGCGCCACAAAGAGCGGATCGAAGCAAACAAGAAAATTCGAGGGGACTATGTTGCGCCACTTCTAAATGTAAAAAGTTTTGCCACCGCAGTTGCGATACTTCCTGAGGAAAAACTTAAGGAGGCATGAGCGTATGTAGATGCGCACAGTATGCAAAGCAGTACACAAGCTCATGAATATAGCAGGTCACCTATTTGTGAAAAGAAGAAAGGAAAAAAACGCTGAAAAAAAAGTGCGCAGAAGCCACTCAACTGTACCTCAACATGCACAAAACGTTAAGCTCAGTAAATCTCGTTACAAAATTGCAATAAGGGCTGACAATATTGGTTTCTTTCTTCATTAAGAAAACTTCTTGATCGAGTGAATTCCTTGATGGACAACTTAATGGGCAGTGTACAAATAACCACATGAGAAAAACTATGGTGCTGATAAAGGACAGCAGAAGAGGCATAAAAACGGCGCATCAATTTATTGCGGTTAACTGTGCGAGCACTTTGAAAAGGATCTCACGATGATCTTTACTTACTCGGTAAAAGAGAAAAAGCATCGCATTCAACAACGAGAAATGTGCGCATCGGCCGAAAATTTTCACTCTTTCATGGCGGATCATAATGATGATGTAGTTATTGCATAGGGGAATCCGCAGGGGCGCAATTTAAGATCTAATATCCTGTCAGCTAAATTATGGACAGATATTAGTGCTGGTTGGTGGTCACCGTCTCAGAGCACAGAAGGAGGCAGGAATCATCGAAAGACCTATGCGTAATACCATGTGAATCACTATTTTGAAATTGTTGTGCAGCAGTCATTCAATATGACCGCTTGTGGAGCCGGAATAAACATCATACACTAATTATATGGTTGCTACTGCCATTCGGTCAAGCAAGTAGCACAACAAAATCTCCCTGTTTAGTTTTGGATGGGGTGGCACATCACACAGTTATATCAGTAAAATCGTTTGAAGCCACACAAACGATTCGACATCAATAATGCGAAACAAGAGCGCCTGAAGTACTGCATCAGGGAAACTATGAGCCTTGGATTAAGCACGACCTTGCAAACGATAATCTCTCCACGAAAGAGAACTGCTGTCATCTTATATGATTCCCTTACCCATTTATTGTAGGTGTTCCCCGTTCTGCAAAACAACTGGACGTTGTGAATATATGGATAATATGGGGGCACATATCAGAAGTGCACATTTTCTATGGCAGCAAGTGGCAAACGGCGCATTTTCATAGAGGCATTCAAGAAGTGTTCACTTGGGAATTGAGGTACTTTCCTTTAGTCAGAATTCTAAAGCATGAATAGCGAATACCAGCAAACAAAGCTGAAGTTGGCATGCTTCTAGAGTGAAACAAAAAAGCGTTAATAGCATCGAAAAAGAAAACGCCTGTTATTGATGACCTCTCCCAAAGCTGATTTCGCTATGCGGTTGTATAAAAGCCAAACAAATAGGACAGTGTATGGAACAAGCTGGCCCAGTATTCACTCGTTGTAAGTCTGTTCACTGAACAATCAAGCGCCAAAAAGGTTCAAGAAAATGAGGCAGCATATAAATTGCACTCTTGCAGTCTTGCGTATCTGACCACTTCGCCTTATAAAATTCGAGTAAATAGTAAAAAATCCACTATAGAGCGCTCATATTTCAAGTAATGACGATGGCCGATCGAACAAAGTCCGGTTGGAAACCGAAGATCCGATCTGTTCTTACTGACCGCATCTCTGCTCTGCCTCCCTTCGATTTTTTCGATCGAAACCAAGTTCCGTTTTCATTGAATGCCTTTGGTTTGCAACCGTGCGTTACTGAGGAAATCCGGAATTCCGGTTGCCACTGAACACTTTTGATGGGCTTCCGACCGAAAGAAATTTGGACACACAAGCAAAAAATTTCCCAAGTGATCCCCCCAATTTCACAATTCCTCTAATAATAGATCGCTTCTGGGAACAGCATGTGATTTGATGGATACCAATTGCAATATATCCGGTCGTAAACTTCGTGCAAATTCTCGCCCAATTTCATGTGCATGTAGCTAATTTTTCAGGTGACAAATTAAATTCTAATAGTGGAGAACTAAATGAGGAGCATTGGTGCAACATTTGTTTTCAGCTCACTATTACCAGCAAAGAATCGACTAAAAGAACAAAACCGATAGAAAAACGGATCGGCGTGAGGGAGAGACCCAATTCCCGCATCATCGACCTTCTGATAAGCTGGTAAAGATGACGCCACGAAATCATTACATAATCGTTGCTGCCTAAATGTTAACACTTTCGAGCAGAGAAATACCACTAGCACAAGTGACAATTTTTGGTTTGTCGACTGATAATTCGATAAAAGCTGATAAGCCGAAAATTTCGGATGATCAGAGGTGTTTTAGATCAAAAGACAAAAATTTTTTATGGCGTCATAACTTTTTTTGTGGTACAGTGATAAACTAACGAAAGTTGGAAGCGACTAGTTATGACACAGGCGATTTCTAGGTCAAAGTTATTTTTTGTAGGTGTAGGTTGTAAAGATGCTGAGTTTTCCATCAGTGCCTCAATCTTCGGCTCAGCAGCTCGGAAAAAGGAGGAACGATTGAATTTTTTTTTCTTTTTTTGGAAAATTGGAGTTGTCGAGACACAAGGATTATCGAAATTTTGAATTTCGCAAGATGTGGTTATGATGTTCGCTGAACCACTAAAAGTATGAGAGGCCTGGCAAGCTGAATTTTATAGAACCGAAAGCATGCGCTGTTTAGATGGAGTCATTTTAAGCACGAGAATCCGAAAGCTAATTTTTGCGTCCTTCAGTTGTTAGTGGCTTGCATAACTAATCATATTAGAGGTCAAAACGAATTTTGGCCTTGCAGTGCAGAAAAAAAGGTCTCGAGATTTCATGCAATCCTGCTACTGGTCTGAAAGATGCCAACTTTGTTCCTAGACAGAAGCGAAAATTATGCAAAAATTGATGAAAGCAAGGTAATAAGTAAGCCTCAGACTTCAACAAGGCGCTAATAATAGCGTTGCACAATTAACCCAAATTTCACTCGTTAAAATAGATTTTCTAGATGCACACAGTTTGTATACTATACAACGGTATTCTACTCGTAGCTGCAAAATAGAGGAGTTAAGGCATGAATGCTGCCACCCGTTTGTTTCGTAAATTAGATAATAAGAAGTTTTCTTATGGGGAAGAATACGGTTCATGGAGGTTCAGCGAGATTTATAATGACGCTTTACATCATCACATATTCAGACAGCAACGTTCATTGATCGAGCGGCGGTGCATTTTCGACGTTTGCAATTGAAATTTGTGCCTTGAAGAAGACAGGCAGAATTTAGTTTTTTTCTTCAGAATTACTGCAAAACAGCCATTCGAAATTCTAAGATTCGAGCGGAAGCAACGGTAAACTTTGAATATTTCACTAATGGGGAACTTAATTTGAATCTAGAAGTGCGACATTTCTGACGATAGAGCAGTGAGCGTTGCGCAATTCGAGAAAATTCGTGATCAAAAGCTAAGTGCGCTAGCGACAAAATCAGTTAGCTGGCGATTTATAGAAGTTCTATAAATCACCAATTAAAGTTTGCAGTTAAAACATCCTTTTCTGATTATATCACATTTGAAATCAAAACATTTCGCTGCATAATATCCACAAGAAATGCATAAGAAATATCGATAAAACCCAGAAGTATCCGTATCCAAAAGAAATGCGCAGCAATTTCAAGTGGATTTTAGAACTCAAAGATTCTCTTCAACGATTTGTCAAGGGCAATAGCAAACAGCCGCATATTTACGACTACCAAAAAACGTTGAAAATAAACGATGTAAATAATGTTGCCAACGTATCTTTTAAACTGACTTCCACTGGGTAAGTCGAACAAGGAGATAGGCGGAAAAGTGGCCAAGCATTTGAACATGGCGCGTTTTTCATGTAGCTGCCTGCGTCTAAATATCCATATCTCTTTTTAACACCCATTCCAACAATAAGTAAGATCGCTCCCAACTTGAGAAATTTCTAAAGTAACCTCAGAGGTATTTATTACGACACCTATGACCTCTCAAGTCGATATATCGCCCTCCTTCTCGTTCTTTTAGACCATATCGACACCCATGATTTAGGCGTCGAAATCATGGGCGTCGACATGATTCGACGCCTATGATTCGATATGCTCAAATGATCGGCGTCAAAATGACTCGTCTATGTTGCTCTACTCAAAAAATCATCATTTGAATATTAATTGCCAGGCGAAAAATCGTCGAATAATTCGATGGGAAAAAAAGACATATTTTTGGAAACCATTTGGCCGGTTTTATATTGTGCACAGAGGGTTCTCTACAATAAGAAATAAACTGCGTGCCAAACTCAAGGGTGTCAAGATTAAATTTGCGCAATAATCGAGCGATGCAATAAAACTACCGATAAAGGCGATTACACCCGTAAGTTGTATAGGCAAAAGTAGTCAGTTTATTACATATCTTGCCTGCTAGGCTCGAAATCTTAGAAACTGGGAAATACTCTAAGTATTCATTGGCTACGCCGCATTCCTGACATTTAGGACATTTTACAAGTCTTTCTAACCACCGAGGCAATTAACACCAAGATGTAATAGAAACGCATGCGCTAAACTACCCTAGTAGTCAATGATTTCTCGATACAGAATCAATGATCAAAGTCAATAGGCATTATGGAGAGCTCAAGCCACGCATAGTGAGCATATATGAAAGTGAAGTGAATTAGAAGGCAACTGTCTAAAAAAGTGGTGAGAAACAACTAAGCGAGAGAAAACATAACACTTATTGGAGTCAAATTTACTAATTTTCATACATCAACACCTGAATCAGCAAAATACGAAAATAGGGACATAAATGGTGGAAATGCGGCACAAAGGCGGAGCCAACAACTCGAAGACTATCATTGGTATCTTTTAAGCGTAAAGCCAATACTTCTAAGCGTGAACCCTAAGATGGCATCGTTGCGCGGTTCTACAGAATATGCTAAAATTTGTTTGTTTCGATTACGCATGTTTGTAGGCGAGAAAACGAGAAAGCACATTTGCACTCAAATTGCGACATCATTTTCGAGCACCGTCTCAAGGGAAACATTAGCGGCCAAGTAGGCGGAACGTTGAATTGCACTCGAAACCACGCAGAAATGCATCTAACGAAAAGAAACCCCGTTGTTAAGCATTCTGTCCGTTTTTCAATAAGAAATCTTCCCACACCTCCACCATGGGCAAATTTTGCTCCATAGTTATTGGATCATACGGAGCATTATGGGAAGAATAGTAATCTGAGGGGCAGTTGACAGTTCGGCTGCGTATTGTTCTTGAATAGCCTGCGAATCACCGGCTTTCTTGCAAGTGGCCTATCTGTTTCGTTAATGTCCACCACCCTTTCAAAAATCTTAACTTACAAGTTTGGCTAAGTGTTGTGCCTTGCATATTGACCATCTCCTCAATGTTTGCGTTTGTACTAACTCTGATGATATCGTTTATAAAGTAAGTTTTCTAGAATATGTTGCCAGAACGAAAACAAAGATGGGAAGAGAATGTGAAGAAACAGCAATAACACCCGAAAACTTTAAATTTAGCAATATAAGTCATAGTATAATAAAAAATTTGATAGAAAATTGTTTCATGTCAACATATAACGACCAATAAACGTTGAGAAGCTGAATATTTGAAAACGATTTCTCAAAGAAATTCATGATTTCGGCATTTATAGTTTCGTAATTTTTTCGAGTTTTCTTTTTTCACTCTTTGAGCACGTATGACGCTCACTAAAAATAAAGTTTGAAATATGTTCACGTTTAACACTGCAGAATGTTCACGTTTAGATCATTTCAACATTAGTATGCGAAAAGACTCAAGTAAAATTCCAAGTATTATGAATACACCTGGCTATCAGTATAGTAATTTAGCTGCATCTGTCTATGAGTATATCGTAGCCGATATGCAATCGAACGGATATACACTATGAATATAAGAAATTGGGGCAATGATGATGCATAATGATAATGGAAATAAACATTGTGACGCATGTTCAATACTTTTTGCTAATATCTAATTGCTTCATTCGCCAAATAAAAGATAATCAGCCATAAGAAGAAGATTGCTGGAATTACCGCTATGACAGAAGTCGTCATAAAAAGCATTTTTTTGCGGTACCTCTGACCGTCCTCCTCCTCCCAGCCCTTCCCTCTCCCCCACCACTTCCTTTCTTTCTTCCTCGAGTGCATTGGTCAGTTGCGCAAAGGCATTTTACAAATATAACTTTATAACTTTTATTTCTAAATAGCTATGAAAAGTTCAAATGGGAAATAGATGGCAACCAAATATAATAAAAAGCACAGGGACCTGACGACGAGAAAACTGAAAAGAAAAGCGTCGTAAAGAAGGCATAGAATATGGAAATTTTTGAAATATATGTGTAGACTTGAATTGAAATTTGCCGTTTTATAGAGCGAAAACAATTTTGCAAGCAGATCTTTTGCAATCTGCTCTAAAGTTTTATGAAGGTAAAACAAATGCAAAGATACGCTTTATTAAACATTGCAGCATTACAAATATATAGATAGAGTTTTAGCAATTCTGAAAGTTGGTCTACTAGAAAAACAAATGCAAAGGTGTTCCTTGAAACTATTTTAAATAGTATTTATTTAAGTAAAATGATACAGCGAATAAGCTAGCTGATGTGCAGCCAGATAAAGGTGTAGACGACTGTTGGAAAACGAGATGGTTGCTAAGAATGCCAGAAATAAGACGCTAATAGATTACCTATGAGAACAAAAGGTGACCACGTTTCGGCCCTTATCCGTCGACGCGTGCACCTGAGTTATGTGCGGGTCATCGTCAGAACGAAACGCATAACCCTGTTAGTACAAGAAACTATATAGACAGCATGACTAAGAGTAGAGGAAAGTAGGAATGGAAGAGGAACCCTCATCTAAATAAATGAAAAATGTAAATTAAGAAAAACTGCAGTAAATATAAAAGCTTTACACGACAGCACTAAACTATCCCATAGTCCGAAAAAATAAGGGAAAATCAAAGCTTAAAAGAACGGTGTAATAGAACAGCTTGTATGAAAACTACGGTACATTTAGAATTTATCTATTAAGTTGGCGATACACTGTACACTAGCTTAAAAGTTACTATATATTAAACAATATAGTCGAAAGAAGTCAAACGTGAAACGTCAGCGATGATGATTGATAATCGATAAATCTGAGTGAAGATCTTGACTGCATCGTGGTGAAAGCAGTGATAAGTAGACCAATATTTATTTGATCTCTGTTTAATACTAGACCTATCGAAGTAATACGAATGACATTTGAAGCTCACTAAATTACATTCTCAAGACGAAATACTAATATAAAATACTGGAATAGAATCGTAATACTAATACATGAAGTGAAGTTTCGTTGCAGGTTAAACAAATACATGGGTGGAAAATGGAATACAGAAGACACAAGATAATATAATAATGATATAAAGTTAAGTAAATAAATACTCCGTTCATAAAAACAGTATTGAAGAGCGATAATCAATAAATCTTGGTATAGGTGGTCAAAACGATCGTACTATGAAGTGGTAGCACTAGTAGAGCAATATTCATTTAATGCTAAACCGATAGAAATAGCCCCATTATGGAACCGACTTGTAGGATTATTCAAACAAAAAGGATATATGCAATAGGAATGATTAATAAGTGTTAAAAACTAAAGTCTGTGAAGGATTTCGTTAATCAAACTTTTAATACCCTGTCTATTTTTATAGACGAACTTAAACAATAATTCTAGTTTGCTAATTAAAGTTCTATATAAATTTTTTTCTACTAGAATAGCACTAAGACCTTTACCTTATAGTTTTTAAGCAGTCCTTTACATTTATGAATGAAATCGGCCTTAAATGAGTACAGTTTACTAAATCCAAAAATTTGAGAGATTATTAGATTTTTTTTTAGAGGTAATATTTAAGTTTAAGTCCATAAAGTTAGCTGTGTTATCTTCCTGTGTAATCTCAGTCTGCAGTGAGTCTCCATAAATTAATTTAACAATGTTCTGAAATTGATCGATTTTGAATATAAGAAGATCATCAATGCACCTACAACAAATAGGATTAAAACGTTAAATTTTGGCATATTTATATCCCATAATGGATAAGGTAAGATCAGCTATATCGGGACTTGCATATCCCCTATGGGCACTTCTTTAGTTTGTCTGAAAATGAACCTGGTAAAAATAATATTAATTTCGTTCTCTAGGTTGTATTCATCTGGTTTCGTCAGCCCCTCTCCTTGGTAACTCGAAGCTGCCGAGTAAATAGGCCACACAAACGTTGCGATGGTTTTCCACAAAAGTGGCAGCACCACAAAGCCCTTTCAAGCGAAATATACATGAATTAAAGAGAAATTATGAAATAGTAAGCAGACGCAAGAACTCCTTTTCCAAGCGCACAATCAGAGAGAGTGAAATTTCGAATTTCTCGACGTGTTCGGATCACAATCTTTGAATCTTCCTCTCGATGAAATCAAACGATTAACGGTGTAGCGTCCAATATAATCATTGGAAATAGTACTGCTTTAAGCAGGAAAGAATGTCGCATGGGATGGCTGCCACGATAAGCGCCGAAGTCAGGTAAATGTATTGTAGACCATAAAAAATGCTCTTACATCAACTTTCTGACAGATGCATCAACCTCAAGCAATTTCAAACTGTTTCAAGTAATTAAAGTTGCCAAGGAAATTACGTGATTTTGCACGTGGTTGGTATGAGTTTCACATTGTTCGCAGCAAAAAGACGATTCCATCGTGAACTATGTGAGTAAAAAATTCAAAACGTTCAAAAGTTTGCATATTTTAGGTGTTTCATTATTTATTGCTAAGCGCTGAAAATGATTGGCGTTATGCACGGCGTACAAAAAACGCATATTGTGCCAACTCCTCTCGTTAGCTTCTCTTTCTTTGCATGTTTGTGTTGAACGACTCTAGTGACTAGATTGCACTAAGCATCAAATAGCGGCAATTATAACTCTTTCTGCAAATTCGACAGACTTCATAAATCTTTCGCATAAAAAAAGTCGGTTTTTGTTGGCAATTAATCGGCTTATGGTGAGAAAAATTTCACTTGTAAATCTGATTTAAAAATCATTCCGGAAAAGAACCGGAAAAGGAAGATACATTAAAACATGGGAAGACGAAATGCGGATTGCATATAAGGAGTTCCGTTGGCGATCCGATAGTGGGCGTTTGTAAACAAGCGGAAGATGATTATATGAATTGACGTCATACATGAGCAATTGGCATGTCGTGTGACAGCCTCAGGCCAGAGATGCTTCCAGAGGTTCCAAAAGTGCCTCATTTGAGCAACAAGTAAGTTCAACTCTACTATTTTGTCGTAGCCTAATTTCTGATTCACCTATATTTTGCCAATAGTTCATTTTCGTCATGAGATCGTCATTTGATATTGCTGACAGATGACTAGAACGTTAATCATGTTCAACGCCTCCTCTCCTTTTTTCATTCACATCAAATCTCTTGCTGTCCGTGCATACATATGTAAATGTTCACTTGGGTTCTTTTACAACGACAATTCACTTCTACTTAAGAAGTGACTAGTTTATAGTTTGCGAAAGAAAAAAAAATTAGATCTCTTTTTGAATATTTCATCGAAATATTTGCATTAAATGAAAATTCCATTGTTGCTGAACCTTGATTAAGTGAATCGTTCTTCGAAAATCTCAGCAGCATGTGGCTTATTAAAGTAAACAAAGAGGTAATCGCCCGAAATGGAAACACATAGATGCTAAGCTGTGGAGTAAAACTCCGATTAGTTTACATCGATATCGATGAGTCAGTCCGCATCATTCCATATTTCTCAGATTATAATCGAAAGATAAAGCGGGTTTCTTTTTTTTGGATTGTTTGGAGAAAAAATAGAACCAATAGATTAGTTTATAGTATAAAAAATTGGAAATTTTTGAAAATTTTCTCTACAGTAGTTAATTAGTTAAATTGCGTTATACCACTACATTGCTTCACGATAACATCGTTCTCAATGGTTGTAGAGCAAAAATTGTGATTACTGTAATATTAGGTTCACGTTTTGATCTTTATGCAGCTGAGCAATAGGAATAATAGATTTAAGTCGTAGAATAAAATATGCTCTAGAAACAAAAGCATTGAAACACTGATCAACTAAAATTCTCACATTATCCACAGTTAGCATAGGCCAGTAGCAAATTACGGCTCCATTTCCCATGGGAATTGGAAACGGGCAGAAAAAACAATATCGAAAGTTAAATGAGCGAAGAAGCTAAAAAATGTGCACGAACAAAAAAAAAGTCTTTTTTCTTCCGATGATCATCCTATTTCAGATTGATCAACAATAATTTGTTGATCGAAATCGTATATCAGGAAAGGTCTAAACTCATAATTATATCGTATCATTATTGCTCACTCCAAGAAGGAATGATAAGATTATTCATCGTCAGCAATTTCCTCTCATAAATAAATTCATCTTTTAATAAAAATTTCAAAAAAATTGATTATTGCAATATAATAATCAAAATTTATGCAATATTATATATTATATTCAATTTTCGATCAAATGAATACTTTATTTAAATCTCGATGAAATCTCTTCAATGAGTTAGTTGTTCCCCCCTATTCGAATAAATCAACGAAAATGCGCAATATTCTTTGGGGATGTGAGATTGCTAAACAGAAAAAAAAAAGAACGCCTTAAAAAAACTCACAACGCAAGACAAATTTGACGCCACTCTCTGTGAAATCGAAATGATGCATAAACATTTGCACATATGTAAAATTGACTAAATATAACGACAATGTTGACCATTGAAAGCATTTCCTTCGCTCGCACTTAATCGATCTTTTATGTGCAATAGCACCATGAATATAGATAGTGAAAAAAATTTTTTCGTTGAAAATTATATTTACGGAGAGAATCCCGCATTGTAGGTGTTTCAGGAAAATCCACGATTTTTTTCCGATAAGGAGTTCTTTATCGAAAAACTTTTTTTTTTTATAAAGCGGGAAGGGAAAAAAACAAAGTTGAAGAGAAGCGTATAAGTGCAGAAAAGCGTCTATTTTTAGGCTTTTCTAGCCAGAATATGGCAAGCTATAAAGCATCGCTCGCTAAGTGCAGATTTATTTAATTTACGATTGCACATAGCCGCATATATTATTAAACGATACTGAATGTAGTATATTTAATGTTAACGATTTCATGATCGCTGAATATCAGAGGAAAAATCCTATTCGCCTTTTATGTAAAGTCATTAACTAGAATTATGCTTTAGATATTGCCAAGCAACGTTCCATCGTTCAATGCAAATAAAAAAGTTGGGTTTTCAACTGCTCTACATTTTAAGATTTGAAATTTTACACGAAATAAAGAATATCTGCACAGTAATTTCAGGGATATACAGCAGTACTTGTTTTCTATAGGAACATGAAACGGTGATAAAAATTCATAAAAATTTTATATCAACGAATAGAGATGAACTTTGACCTTTCGAAATGATCACATATTTGTCAATAATCGAAGTGGCTATAATGAACAGCTGTGAAAAAAAGAAAGAAACATATGTTCCATCAAGTGGAAAGAGATGTCGAACATGAGGTCATTGCATTTTGATGATGACATCCTTGGGGAGCGGTTAAAAAACAAAAGCATCGAACATCAATTTCAAGAATCGCAATTATCGGTTACATACGAAATACTTAATTAGTTCATCGAGACAACAACCGTTAGAGCATAAGGAAATATGACCGATCATGGTTTATTGATGAAATCATCGGAAGCGCATGAATACGAAAGTTTTTGCGATAGCTTGCAGCTGCAGGTGTTTTCAAGGCTGAGAGCGGGATCGGATCTGTAAATAATGAGAATTCGAGTGGAGGAGATAGGACAGAGTGATATTTGCGAAAACCCGAACCAGCATTTGACAGTAGAAAATTACGGCCGTCAGCATTAGAATGCAAAGGTGGGATGCGAAAAGAACGAATGGTTCTGTAGGTGAAAATTCCGAGAAATGTCTGGAACATTAGTATACCCTGAAGGATGGCCATTCCAATACTCTCGTTTTTCCAGTTCCAATACCTCCTTAAGACGTATGACCTCAGGAGCTCAAAAGCCCCCTCCGAATCTAATCAACTTGCTCAAAAGTTATAATACCGCCTTAAACGCCCATTTTGGGCAGAAAATTGTAGAAAAGTGTCGGCAACTTGGTTAGGTTTCATTAAACGGAAGAGTAAACGCAGCAGCTTCAATACGTTGATGGCCATATGTTGGCGTTCAACGTCAAATAGCTTCAGTTGCAAAAGAACGAAAATCCGTTTAATATGCAAATGCAATGGCACACATCAAGAAAAAAATTATCGTGCAATTGCAAAATAAAAGGCAAGTTGTTTTTTAAGAAGCTTGCATTTCATATAAAGCAAATCACATAAACGATACTTCACTCACAATATGTTCAATTTTAACTGGTAAAATTTTCTTTCTCATTTGATTGCAATTGCAAAAGCAACACTGATTCAATTGCAAATACATCGAATAACTCTACCAATGGCAGCTAAGACAAGAGCTTATCTTCATATAAGGTTTAAATTTAGAATGCAATTCTGTGCAAACAAGAATGCAATCTTTGAAATTCTTTGCAAAAACAATATAAAACTACATTTGAATGCAACTCGGATTTCGGCGATTGGATATTACCAATATAAGCACCAAATTTTAATGTATGAATACATCATTTCTATTATATAATTTCGCTGTTCACTTTGTAACAGAAGAAGCACAAAGAAATGATGCGTGAAAAATGAAGTGAACTATCGCGGAATCTAAAATTGGCTGTTAGCCGAAATAGAACGAACAACGAATATAGATCATCTCTCACTAGTCCGAATGCCCATTTTTCTTCAATGGCCAATATAAGGGAAAAACGATTGTAATACTTAAAAGGGACAGCTAAATCAATCTTGATTACAGGGTTATTTATCATAATCTATAAAAACAATAAAATAGCATTCAAAGCATGAGCACCGATCATGTGAATCGAGCATAATTATAGTGTGGAGTATTACGACGATGAATATTTCTTTCCAAAATATTCCTGTATAAAAATCCGAAAAACTTTCCACTATCAAGCTGTCAACGTCAACTAACGCGATAATAAAATATCAAACTTGGAAACATCGAAAGGCATGGCACAATATGCGATTTTATCAATTCTTAAGTAATTTTATGCATTTCTAAAAGATAAAAAAATTTGTGTACTTGTATTTGAAACATTCGTCTTTTTATGAAAATCTTTTCGGAAAGACTTTTTTTCCCGCATTTTCGCATAAGAAGAAAAACTCATTACTGCAACTTATACGTAGTTTTTCATATACACTCAGCGGCCATAACTGTTCTCAAAATCGATTAATCAACCTAAGTATTGCTACAGAAAGTCATCGAAATGTGTAGATAACACCGATCAACCTGCACTTAACTTTAAGCATCACTACGATGCAGACGATATGCCTAGCAAACTGACAGTCATGGATATATATGCATGAACACTCAGACGACATTTTCATGATGAATCACCAAGAGCAAATTTGCAAAGGTGCGAGAAAAAGATTTCATGCTGTCTGTAGTCTACTATAGGATAGCAGAAACAATCGAAGATGGCCTAGGTATTCGAATGAATAAGGCATGGAATAACACCGGATATGCGTCATCACATCGCCTCAGGGAATACGGTGAGGGATTGAAAGGATTAAACATAAGCAAGTACGAAAAATTAACTACACATCAAATTCGCAAATGAGCATCATTCTCTGGCACAAATTTGCATAGCTGCTTAGGAACAAAAACAAAGAGGAATTTGAACTACTAATTTTTAGAGTTTTAAAATAATTGTTCAAGGCTGATTATTCCGAATACTCATTCTAATTATTTCAATAAAAATTTCACTTACATTCACTTTCACTTTAAAGAATGAAAAAAAATGGGGAAACAGAAAAATTGAAAAAAATTTCATTCACTTCAGACAAGACAGATACAGAAAATGCAGAAATGGTGCTTTCGTCTTGCACGAAATTTTCAACTCAAAAATCGCAAAAGACCAAACTACTACATCAGCGTAATTTGCGATAAGCGCTTAAAAAATCTTGCATATCCGATGGGAGTCATACAAAGAAATTACAATTTGCATAAAAGAGTGCGCACGTCAATCTTAGTAGCTGAGTTTTTTTTTCTTTTTGTTTTTTCATTGCCCTCGAAAATCACTGATCGAGCAAATGATACTTGTTGCAAAAAAAAAAGATATTTTTCATGACGATTTCCCGTGAAAAGTTAGGCTTGAGTTTTAGTGCAATACCAACGACCATCGATTCCTTAATCGAGTTTTAGACTATATTCACCGATATACGATTCAGTTAAAGATTTGGCTTCCTAAATGACGCTATATAGCTGATTCATAAGGCACAGGTGTGCAAGGTTTCACTATAACTCAAAATATACCGAACGTTGCTGCAAGAAATTATGGAAAAAAATGGTTTCACATAGAAAAGCCTTTGTTGCTCAAGTTTATCGCAGCAGAAAGCAATAGAGCAGCTGAAGGACGAACATAGGGAATGAAGACTATGACTGAGGACTGCGCAAAAATTATGACCAAGGATGAAGCCCGCAGCTACCGCCTGGGACGCGGCAGCGCAAGGGCACCACAGTCAGGCGAAAGTCACACCAGACACCTGGCCTGGACGAGGTTAGGAAAATGCGAGTAGCTTAGTTTGAAAGAGTGAATGAATGGATCGAGTATAAAGTCAAAGGTTTTGCCTCCTACTCCGAGGTGACTCGGATATAATAGGAATTGAGAACCTCGCCGGGGCATACTCCCAACGACAGCATCTTGCTTCATTAGTGGATCCGAGAATGTGATCAGGCCATTTATTTCCCTTCCCCACCAATAACGCTCGCATCGAAGTTCAAAATTATACGTAATGGTGCACAAACAATGCCCGAATCATACCTTCAATATGATGCTTCTCACCTCATATAATACTTCAATAAGAAAAGGCCACATAAAATTGATGGGGATTAAGGTGTGTTCCGATCCGGCTCTCCATTGATTATATGAGCAAACACATATTATAGATATGATGTTGACGATAGACGATACATGAAGCCCATGTCGAAGATGATATGAAGCAAATGTGATTCATTTGGAACATGAAAAAACGCATGACTTCGCAGAATGATCGTTGAATGACTCAGTGATTAAGCGAGGAATGATCGCTGCGCACATTCCATCCTCGCCAAAACCAAATTAATGTGGATGAAAGGGAAAATGATGTAAAGCTGAGGTGGAATTTCAGGAAAAATATTACACCGAAAACAGAGTCTTGACAGCATTATCAGCGACCATGAGGAGGGTAAGATTTGAAGGATAGAGAAGTATTGTTTTATGAAAGCAATTACGATGGTATCAAAAATTTTTGCGAAGGGCTATTAAAACAAAAAATATTGTTGACTTACTTCCCCACTGAATCTTGGCAGGTGTATATCAAGAATGCGCCGATGAAGATAAGCAATGTCACCATCTTGCCCTGAATCGATCCATAAGAAGTTATCGACACAGGATTCCGTCGGGTGGGGATGTTGAGGACTTGTCTATCTCGCTTGAGAAGTTCTATGGTGTGTAAAGAAAATCTTCACCTTCATAGTACATGCACATGTTACAGAATTTCACAGTAAAAGTCTTCAACGACTTCCATATTAGCGAAAATGTTCCTAAATGAGATCTGGAAAATTCGATCCGCTATCAGAGACGTCCGAAGAATCCAGCTACCAGGCCAAGGAGATAAATAGAAACACGCCATCCATTTCAGTAACACATACGTTAGTCGAGGAAACTGAACAAAAGCAAGAATTCCCACCAAAGATCGCTGCAACAGGGACACATCTCCACTAAAAGCTGAAAGAAGTGAACACATGATACTGACA
The DNA here is from genome assembly GCA_006503575.1 of Baylisascaris schroederi. Classification (NCBI taxonomy): domain Eukaryota; kingdom Metazoa; phylum Nematoda; class Chromadorea; order Rhabditida; family Ascarididae; genus Baylisascaris; species Baylisascaris schroederi. The sequence goes on along the minus strand of QEWY01001585.1, from coordinate 788,511 downwards.
TAAATCCCTACTTTCCCCCTCCTCTCTCCGTTTTTGCGGCAGGTTAATAGATTATGAGCTCCATGGTGATACGAAGATAGTGCCATCACTTCTAGAGCTTGATATTAAAAAATTTCAAAAATTGGCGAAGAGCCTAGATGCGCTCACTAGCTAGACAACTCGGAAATCGGTTGGCGGCAGGATGCGGCTGCACACTGCTGGCTGTCAGCTAGCTGGCTTATAGGTTGTGAAAATTTTGGCGGGCACATATTTGCGCAATCGCGTCCAACATCGTCTTTTACGATTGAGTGAGCTTGGATGTCTCAATTCTCCAATACGTCACATATGCCTTTAAGCTGGAAGCAATCTTTGCGCACTTGTGTCTTCGTCAACTACACTCTTCACTGATTGACCGTTAGGCAGCTCTCACGTTGATAAGTAGTACTCCTCGTGAACTTCTAAACGACTCTAACCTATGAATATGGAAAATTTCGATATCAACGCACATGAATTTTTTTTTTCCTTTGAAAAAGTTTGCAAAAAAAAGCGCCGTAGTTGAACAATCACCATTCAATGAATGGTTCACTTGACACTTAAGAATGTTCTCGCTTCCTCATTTTTGTCACATTTGATACACTCTTCGAAATTTGCATTTAAGAAGCGTAGCGATTTGCATATGTATGTATTTATTTACGAATGTATTCTTCTATTCATATATGTATTTATGTATATATTTATATGTGAGTTTCTCACTTTCAACTCGGAAACCTCTAAAGCTAAAAAATTGCTAATTTCATAGGCACAATCGATGCTCAACGATAATCTCCTATGCGATATCTCAACTCATTGATCGAGTGACTTCGATATGCCTAGCAGACAACCATAGACAGTAGAATACGCGTAAATTTGAATTGTTAGCAGGGAATTTGTAGGCTTAGGCAAGAAAAGAAAAGCAGAAACACGTCAGCGCACATATCCCAATATTTACTTGGGATTTATGAGGTTGACTAACCGAACATCTATATTACCGTATCAGTTTTTTCATGCACTTTTCAGTTTCCTTAAAACAAAGCGTTTATTGGAATTGCGATTGTCGCAATTCTACTATAATTGATAGGCGCAAAGCTATTCTCGCTGCAAGAAAAAAGTGGTAACGGCTAGAGAAAAGCACAGTCAATATTGAAATTTTTCACAGAATTCATGAAATCGGTGTTCTTCTGTTATCCGTTCTAACGTTGCAACGAAGGAATGTGATGCAAAGATTCTTGGGTATGGTACTGGACAGCCAACTTAAGATATCTATTTGTGATCTCATACTGCAGTTATCGCATTTACTCATATAGCCAACTCTCATGGATTGTTTTTCACATAATTTCATCAATCGACTTATGTGCTCTTGTGCCGCCCTCGACGACATCTGGGGCGTATATAAACCGGTCTTCGGCTCGTTGGATGTCTTTGGTTCGACTCGTGTTTGAGGATGGTGGTGCTTCCTCACTGTCTAGTTCGTCTATTTCGCCTGTCCTCTTGTATGTGGGCATCGACAGACGGTTACTGGCCACTCCGTTCCCACAACGCCGCCGCTGTCGGGGTCACAAAAGAGATCAAAAACGCCTTATTTGAGCCAAAAATTCTAAATAATGATTGCTGTCAAGGAACCGCTTACGGTACACGAAGGAGAAATAAGCGGTTCGAAGAAGCCGCTTAGCAACTGAACTAGGTGGTTAAAGTATTCTCCCTTTGCGAAAAAAAATCTCCGAAAAAGAGAACACAATTGAATACGTGCCATGAATGTATTTGGTTAAAATGCCAAAATGTAATGTAAGATCACCCTATCGCAAGATCCTTCTCCTGATGTATGCATTAGACTCGGTAGCACCATCACTTTAGCTGCTCGTTAAACAAATTTTACCAAACTTTCTCCCACTTTTCGTTCTCAAGATGAAAACGGTTGGTGTTCCCTATGCCTTGCCGACTGTTACGCTATTTGGCCGAACTGAAACAATCTCCAGGTCTTGCCAAGCGTCACAAACGACTACCAGAACCTTGATGGCTCTGAAGTGAGAGCATTACATTCCCTCTAAGAGCTTAGCGCTTCAGCACACTCACCCCTTTCTCAATTCCGCCGTCGTCTCACGTCTTTGAACGAAAGCCGAACTGATAACGTTAGTCTGTGGGGAATTGCGGAATATTCGCAAGAATTGGAGTCCTTCATCAGGAGTGCGATCAACGTATAAAATTCTTCGTGGAAGTATTCGTTAAGAAGGAAACTATTTGCCGGCATGAAGAACACGACCTTATATTAAATCATCACAAGGAAACGAACATTGTTATCACCGCAACATATATCAACAATGCGACACAATCGGAAGATATGAATCTTTGGATTTGATGTAAAATTACTCAATCAGTAAGCTTTTATTGGAATAACGCACTTTCTCCCCTCCCCTCACCCTCTTCGTAGAAACCATTCCAGTAGTGAATGGAGGGATCTTATTATTTTTGAGTAAGTGGGAATTATTCAGCTGATACAGTATACATTTTCTCCACGACTTAACACTTCTTTTAACCCTCTGATAGGCTAAACTTCTCACTTTCATCGTCTAATTTTTTCAAACTCAAATGGAAACTTTCTCAGAAACAATGATGACGCTACTAGAACAATTGTCATTATATAATGATAATAATCCATAGATAAGACCAGGATGTCGGAAGGCAATGATGTGAAAGATGTTCGGAGGTATCTCTGAGTGAAAGTGAATTTTTCGTCGCAACATCGAAATCGATGGGAACTGCCGCAGATCGTTTTTGAATTTAATTTACGCCGGCTTTTCGAATGCACAATTTTGCGCTTTTGAAGGCGCATCAATACGCTACTCCGATACATATGGTGGTCATTTCCAATTGGCTTTAGCTTCATATATCCTATTTTTCGGCCCTTAAATACCTATGTGCTTAATGATTACTGATAAGAGTATTAGACTTCTTACTATCAAGTTTGAGCGACCAATCATCATACCTATGTTCAATCGCACTGATTACCTTCCACCCAGCTGCGTCACCGTGGAAACACTGGCTAGCACTTTCCTATAGATGTTCTTGAGAAAAGCTCTATTTTAAGGACGTTAAATTATATACATAGCGAAAAAGGAGTAAACTTTAGCAAACGAAAGAAGAACAAAGACGATTAGTTATTACGGCGATTCATGCTGACCGATCGCGAGAAGTCTTAGTTTTTATGGATTTTAATCCATACTGAAGGATGATAAATGGATATGCTTCTTATCGAAAGTGATACAATCCTGAAGAGAGATGGGTACAATAGATAAGGCGATTTGCGACACAACGACTGATAAACAATCAAAAATGTCCTAGAATAACGGATGCCTCTCAAGATTCAATCTAGATGCTCATAGCGTTTGGCTTTAAACTCGGCAAATTCACAGTCACAGAACACGTACAAATGCACAAGAGTCACAATGTGATGTGGACTTTGAAATTTTTCCTTTCCACAGCGAATAAAGACGCTCATCTCTATTATCGCAGAAGTTCATGTATTCCAGGTTCCATCAAGAAAGATATTGGTTTTTCGAAAAATTCATTATGCGATGCCTGCTCACTGAATTCTGCTCTTTTCAACTATGAAGCGTTTGACAGCATTCAGCGTTATGTGTCTTTGTTGATTGAACTAAATCATCGATTCCTTTTCAAACATACGGTTTTCATATATATAGAGCGCAACACACATAAATAGATCCATATATAAACTGTACGCTTACACAATATAAGAACTTATTCATCACACTCTATTTATGAGTAGGAATTAAGTTCCGATGCGAAAATTGCCAAAATAGGAATCACTGAAGATTTCTGAGAAAAAAGAGACGATTGTGTATGTTCATTTCGAGCGACTCTGCAAATTTAAGCAAATACCTCAAAACGTCATCAATCAGTGTATATAATTGCAAATCCTGTGACGATATTATCCAATAAACATCGCAATGATTAGTGATTAAATGAAAATATTTGATTATGTGTGCACAAACAATTTGCGCATTTGTTGATTTCGTTTTATTCTTCATGCTCTTTATTAAATTAACTCAACAATCGAAAGAAAACCTATCAGTATGGGTTTAGTCACTATTAAGAAATTATTGCTGCATATAATTGTGCGTTGAAATAATCACTTTTTGCAACTAAAACTCATAGCTGGTTTGTGAAGTAATTCATCGTTAACTTCATTAGCGTCCGATGGAAAGTTTTTTTTTTCCCTTTTTCTAACTTTAGGAAGAAGAAAAGAATAGAGACAATATAACATATTCAATACCTGAGATTTCATTCACCTAAACTTTGAATTTACATTTTTTTTCTCAAAAATACTTTCCAATGCTTAACACAAGGATATTTAATTTTCACAAAAAGTTTTTAAAATATTCTATTTTTATTGTGAATGAAATCGCTAAACGTGGCAAGTTTTTGAGAGTAAATACAAACAAATATGCGCCTAAATAATGCGCAGAAAGCGAGAACATTTTCCGAATGAGCAATAATACAAAGTTTTAATCTGCGCGTTGCTCATAAATATGTTTCCTATGTTGGAGCGGATGGAGTAGGAACGCAAATCATGACTCCGAAACGATATACGCTTTTAGAATGGAATAAAATTAACTCATCGGCTGCACAAATGAACATCATACGCAAACCCCCGGTTCGTGACCAATCAGGTGTTCAAATTTTCCCTGAAGTTTGTATTTTCATTTCTGCAGCACTTAAGAAGTTCGAGAACAGAGCTAACATGTAACTCTTGGGATATAATAAAATTAAAGACTCTCGGAAATGGAGAAAATAGGTGCGGGAGGAGCATGACAGAGATTACGGTTACCGGAAATACGACAACTTATGATCAAAAAGATCTAGAGGCGGAAAAATCGTTGAGTATCAAAAAAAGGGAACAAAAGTGCATATAGGTTTATCGGTTCAGTATTTTCAGATATATACCGCCTGAAAATCACTGTAACGACACTCTGCTCTGCCAGAATTTGGGGGTGGGGTGCCAGTGGATGTTACTGGCGATTAAGGAGTATGATAACTGCTGAAAATAGCTATGGCACATGGCTAGCTTTGAAGAAGCAGTTGCTCCATATGAGGACGCAGCAGTTTATAATAGGCAAACAACAATGCACATTAGCAGTTTAGGCTAGAAAATTCTACCCTCCACCACTGTGCGGGTGGCTCCACATGAAAGTGATTCATAAGTTTTGAATCGCGGAGACCTCCGTCGCGGGACTTGCCCGAAAAATGCTCCCCCCACCCCTGCGGGAGGTCTTCTTAAAGTGAACCGTCTGCGGGGACCTTCATGAGTTTCCTCATCGCTGTGAGGCATATTAGAAAGCGGATCTTACTTTGGCGTCGTGAAAAGAATCTTCCACACATTTGCATGAATATGAGGAGACATAATCAAAAAGTGCATTCGAACAAGACACGCTGAAGCGAAACGTGACGCTTAGGTATTAGCAGAGAAACAACAATCAAATGCAGAAGAAGAAACCAGGATCTAATGAACGCAACCAGGAAACATAACGGGAAATGTGACAAGCTGAAGCCGGTCGAGCTCAACATTGATACTCTATAAAGACATTCGTTCATATGCAGTCGAATAATGTTTCCGAATTTGATGGATTTAGAAATAAAACGCTAAAGTTAGAGGAAAAAGTTAAGCCATGCCGGAATAACGCTCTCTTCTTAACTAAATCATTTTGAAGGAAAAACATTACGAGCAATGGAACGTAGCAAATATGACCATCATATACAAAGGTAACGGCCTTTGCGTATGATGGTCAGGCTTCCCCATAAACTACTTCTTCTATCTCCCTTGTGCTCTTGTGTACTGGCATCTACAGGCGGTTACCGCCTCCTGCCCTCTGCCTACACTCGCCTCTCCTTGACGCTGCTGCCAGTCACATAAACATAGTCTGCTGATAAAATCAGATGCTTTGTAAGCCTCCATCCCTAGGTTCTCCACATGCCTCCGAAGGATTTTCAGGGCGTCAGACCACTCCGCGGTGCCCTGCGAGCAGGAAGAGCCTCCGCGCCCCAATAAAAGAAATCACACTACATTGCGGAGTTCCGTTTGCGTACGCTTATGTGAATAGCGCAGAAGCATACATGCTTATGCGGGTTTTGGTCTTTGTCTAAGCGTTCCTTCAGCAATCAAACGTTTCAGTCTCAATATATTAAAGAAAAAATTTTGTTTCCCATATTATTTCCGTACATTTCATTCTGTAAAAAAAAAAAACAAAACACAATGATGGAACTATCCATGCCGCCAATAACTATAACCATTACGGTATCTTCCTAACTGTTCGTTAAAAACTTCGTAATTTTGCCTCATTTTTTCAACTAGAATTTGAATTTGCAAGAAAATCTCCTAAGCTGAGCAAAATTAGCCGAAAAAAAAACTCTAGACTAGAAATAACAATCAACGAAAAGGAAAAAAAAATGCAGCCAAACCACCGAGTAACAATCGATGCAATTATGAATGGAGGCATGATGACGCCAAAAAAATTCCACAAAACATAGAATATAATAAACAAATAGAAATCAGAAATAAATAAATATATGAGAAAAGAAGTTGCAAAAACAAAACTTAGATGCTTGTTTGCAAGCCTATTAAAAACCTTAACAAATCATAATTATAAAAATAGCGAATCACAATTACTTCTAAACTTCCAAAGATTTTATTGAAAAAAAACGTTATATTGGCAACAAATTTTTTTAAAATTAAATAACATTATAGACCCAACAAAAATGCGTAATTTCAGTTAGAAATCACGAATGAACATAACATTGACGAATTCGGAAGATAGAAATAGAAAGCTCAACTGAAAGCAACGAAAACCAATTGCGGACGACTGAAGTGGAGAATAGCGTTCGCTTTGTTCGGACACAATGGCGAAACGCCAAATGAACAAATTCGTCACGCAGAAAATCAGAAGCCTCTAGAAAGTATTTTCGGTGTTCTTAATAGTACATCTTGATAAATACTTCATCTCCGGTCGCACCAAAGTGATATCATATATCGATTGATCGATCCGTTGAGCAAATGTATTAAAGAGTGATGATCGACCAATCGACGTACGGGATGGATATAGCGATGTAGAGGTTAAAATGAACCACTCGATGAAATGCAAATAAATCATACAGACCAATCGGTTAAGTGATCAGTTAGATAAAAGAACCTACAGAAACCACCCGAGGAAACGAATTGACGAAATGATCTCTGTTTTTATACATCAGCAATTAGCGGGGTATTAGTGTAAATGAAGTAATGGAATCGCAAATGGCATGGAACAATAATAAAGGAATTGCTATTTTATTGTATCCAATATCGTTCCACTCTGGGTAAGCTGAGACGGAGTTTATTGATTTGATAGAAAGTGAGTGATAAAAGAAAATTTCGCATATATACGCTCATCTCATTGCGACTTCTCAAATGCAACGGAAGTGAGCGATGAGAACGATCTGATAAGATTAGAGAAAGCGATAGCAATAAGCATATGCTGCTGAGGAAGATCTGCGATGCATCGAAGATCACAAAACTATATGCCCACTTGGAGAGGAAATGTGGAGTCAATTAATGCAGTATATGGTCACCGTTAGTGGATTATCCAGCTAGTTTTGCAAACACTGCGAAATCTCAATTGGAGCACCTCTCTGTGTATGCTTCATAAATTTTTTTTTGTAATGCTCAAAAGATGTCTGGAATAGCTGAACAATAGAGAAATTGATAGAAAGTAATCGGAGCAAGCGATTACGATAGATGAAGAAAATAGCTGATCTCAGTAAAACTCAAGGGAGGCAAAAACAGTTTTGTTCGCAAACTTCGAGATTCTTCAAAAAGCACGGGAAGCGTGAACCTATCACTCCACCAATGAATTGCACTATATATTAGTAATAATAGGAACCAAGTTCGCGCCATATAAACAAATAACATGATAGTGAAGTTACCAGGAAGGATGAAAATGAACAGGTGCTTTTCGGTATCCTCCTCCTATTGGAATAATCCTCTTCTCCTCCTCTCCTACAGAAGTTGTGGAGTTAATCGTTGTTGGTAAGTATCGATGATAAACTGGAATCTTGAAACATCACTATGAACTGAAGGAAGCACTGTTTTAATTTAAGAAATCAGAATGTATAGATAGAAAGGCACAATCTACAGGTAAGAAAGCAAAATTGTCGCAATTAGCATAAGCTAACACCTCACGGTAAGTGAAGCAATTGCTGTGAAGAAACGCCATTAAACGTCGATTCAACACGACAATTTGCTTCGCCTACATTAATTACTTTATATTGGTGCTCGATCAATTCGATTTATGCCGTTTAATGCTTTTACTATACGTTAACACTCATCTAGTAAAAATTAAATGCAAAACAGGAAATGGAGCCGAATAAGGTGCGAAAATATATCGCCTCACACTTAAATAATTTTCTTCATTTCTCATCTGAATTTATATGAAATTGTATTCCCTGAACAATCGGCAATGTGAATATTCATAACGTGTGTTGTTGCAGAAAATCTCAAAAGAAAATTCGAATTCAAAAAGCACACATTGCAAAATATAGTTAATGTGAAATAAAACATCTAAATTATATCATAATACCCCATTCATTTTGAATTGCTCATAAATGAGCATTGTATCAGAGTCTTATACTTAAAATATCACAGTGCTAAATATATGCCATATAATAACAACACATACATAAAGATTTATCAATTTTTGACCTTCATATATTTTTGCTGCAATTTTCCAACATTGCGAGAAGACAAATGAATAGATTCAAGCATAAACGAATCGCCATTTTATACAAGAAATTCTGTATTTACCTTGAGAATGAGAAGACGGACAACCTTAGAGGTATAGTCTGGGAACGCGTTCCAAAATTAATGAATGTTTAGCCGTCGTCATGTGACCACCTAGCTGCGTCTGACACATTTTTATAAGAAAAATGTTGCCTTTCACTGTTAAGAAAGCGCCAAGCAGAGCAAAAAATTGCCAGACGCAGCTTGTCCTCTCGAAGAAAGTGCGACTGAGCGCGTTCATAGTAAGAAAAATTGGGAGGCAATCTAAGGATAGGCAAACTGAACGACAGAGGTGCGATGCCATGGATCTTTGTGCTATGTGAAACGGTTACGCTTTATGTTGTGACCAAACGACCATAGAATACAGAAGCTTGGGCAAGGCAAGTATGAGGAGAGGCGCATTCGTCCACGTGACCAGCAGCTATGGCCGGGATATCACGAAACAAAAGTGCATGAACGATCAGAGAATGTGTAGGAAACGAAAAAAATATGCTGGAATGTGCCGCAAAAAAATATTGCAGAGGTGTTGGAGGATGCAAAGAGAAGACAAAGAAGCCGCAAACGACTTTATAGCTAGAAAAAAGTAGAAGTATCGACGAAGAATTGTAAAGAAACACTTCACGAAACTAAGAACTATGCTACTGAGGAGTCATTATGTTTTACATGCAGCTAGTTTATGAATCCACAGAATGGCGACGTATTCTACGGCTCGCAAGACCATCCAATGAAGAGGTGCAAACTTCGATGTATAGATAGTGACAGCAACATTGCGCACCTTTCGGTATAATTTGAGAGGAATACACACAAATCACATATGATAAGCGTATTAGGCTTAATTTTCACAAAGGACTGCGCATAAAGCATGTTTTAGCTTTCATTTTTCATAAACCGTGAGCAAATTCGTGTAATGGAAGATTCAGCATGGAAACGAATTTCGTTGGTACTAGCACAATGATAAGCTATCTATAGGTGTACTTGCCTATCTGCTAGCAAGGCCATTAAACGTAGAACACATCACCGTTGAAGCGGTCACGTCATACATTTTGCTACTACACAAATCAAATTTCCATGTATAATGCGAATTGATAATTGGATCGATTACTACTCGAGAGAACAAGATACAATAGTGAGAATGCGTTTCTGAGTTGAGAGAACGATACGGAAACAAAAACTTCTTTACAAATGCATTTGAGCTGTTAACCAACCAGTCCGAAAGATATTCTATTTTGCCATTAAATACACTCACGCCGCCTCACTGCTCCATTTCTCAGTCACTACCCCTTCTCGCTAATATCACGCCTTTGTATTGCTTTCATACGAAATCCGTATTGGAGTAATAAGACAAACGTTCGAATTTCAATCTTGTAATATGAAAAGAAACCCATGGGAGTATACCAATTACGAACGTTGAATCGCAGGTATGGGCTACTGCCAACTGAAATGACCAGTGGAATGATACAAAAACGAATGATCTATGTAGTTCAACAACGAACAATCAATGCCGCATAATGCTTTCTGAAATTTGCGGAGATTCTCATTGCCAAGTCTACTATACGCATAGACGTGAAGGTATACATAATCTGGTACTATCTTAATTAAATAATCAACTATTAACATGAAAAAATTGAGAGCAATCTCGATTCTTCCTTTCTGCTCGTTGATTCACCTTCAGGAGCAAATGACTTATACGTGAAAAGGAGAAGGATAAAAATCAATGATGTGGAATATATACGCATGATAGCCAATTGAAATAGGCGGTTCGAAATGCATTCATATTCGTTCGTGATGATCAAATTCTCTATGTTCTGAGCGCTTACGCATAACGATTGCTCTCCTCCTTGTAAAATCCTGCGAGTGCTCAAAAGGATCTGCTTCGTGAGATACAGTATGCAAGATCTACAAACAAAGCACAAAGACATATACCTTCGAAGCTGCAGCTCCACCTAAACATAAAAGAAATATGCCCTTTTTATGATGTATCGAAATGAATCCGTGATCTACAGAAGACGGTTCTGAAAATGTGAAATCCGTATGTGAAACACTAGTCATTCTGCTTAATGCATTTGCTGAAATTTACATAGCAGTTTTCCATAGAAACCTTCTGGTCAGGGAGAAGATGGTGATTTCAAAGTAATGAAAAATTTAGCGTATGGACAAGAAGGTAATGATGGCAAAATGGAGCAAGGAGTGGAAGCGATGGAAGAATTCAAGTGGCACTTCATGACGAACAACGAAGAATGGCAATTTATTTTTCAAGTTGAACAAGGCCATTATTGACGCATCCTTAACAACCTGGTGTTTATACTGCAGCATGCCTCTGGGGACGTAGTGAAAACAAATAGCACTAGAAGTTGGGAAATACCGCGCAAACATTTGGTATGCCAAACACCTCATCGAAGAAAAAACACTCAGGTTCTAAGGCCCTCTAGCATAGGGACGCAAGATCGTAGAAGGTAACAACTGCATAATAAGTCAACAGTTGTGAGCTCAAAATTTGGAAAGCAATGCTCTAAAACTTATAATCGGAGGGACGGTCCTTGCGGGTTGCAGTATGGCAGCCGAGACGTGCATGCAATATAATTTGCAAATGGAGACAATAAAGCATCCATTCGATTTGCAACATAGTGAAGCTTTGATATGATACCAATAGCTTTAAAGTTGATAAGCATAAAAATCCGAACTGAATATCTAACAGTTTAATTAAGTTTTCGGGGCAAATTTTCACTAATGGTGGTTTGAGGGAATAGGACACTCCTTCCAAGTTTCAGGATGAGAACCGCTGACTATTGGGAATCCGGCCTGTATCTGATTTTCCCTAACATGAATAAATACGACTGTCTGATTAACTGCAATCATAATTTCCAATCGAAATGAAAAAGGACTGATCAAAAGTTGAAGCGCAATTCAGACAGCTGACTGGCAATAACGTGCTCATTAAGTGAGCAACAGCCGCAAAACTCCATACATGAAAAACATCATTCAGTATTCATGAGCAGTTTGCGAAAGTCATATAGCAAATAACGTTTTGCCGTTACATAGAGAATACTCCTTTGTTTCACGTTTCACTTCTATGGAACAATCGCTTAGGTATTAGAACGTACCAATGAGATTCCTTAAGGCATAGGTCAAGAAGGAAAAAACACACTTGCACTGGTCAACTCATAAGAAGTTGCAAATAAGCCTTCATTTCCGGTATGCTCAAAGGTGGACAAAACCGATCACGCCATTTCTATTCGCTTCCCTTCCAAAAGCCGGAATTATTACTTTCAAGTTCTGGTTGACTTGCCATTTGAATAGCGTAAATATTACGGATGCAAAGATAATGTGCCAATCGCTAATAGATTCAAAGTTCCAAACGGCTCCTTCAATCATCGTACGTATGGATCCGTGTAAATAATGAAACATCATAACATCATCAAAAATTCAACAATAAAATGAGAAAGTAACCTACCTCGTAATCGGCGTTGAAGTTTTGCATACTCGGCTTCTTCTCTTTCTCTAAAATATATGCAGAAAATCTAAAGAGGAACAAGCGCTTACCGTTAGAAGAACACTACAAATTTTCTGAATAGCTTAAGTTTCAATGAATTCACCTGAGATGTGCTCCGCATTCGGTACTGAGAAAAGGTAACGTATTCGAGCAGGTAGCAACTCTATGAACTCGATTAATTTCCAATTTTTCCATTCAAGGAAGAAATTATTGCTCGAGAAATTAAGAATTGAAAGAGGCATTGTCGATGTGATAGTTGACCTGCGTGAACGATATTACACTACAGTATTTACGAGCAATGATTCAGAGACTGTGCAAAAAAATTGTGTGCAAATGTACGGTTGATGTTGTAAGTAAACGATGCAATATTTGACAATGGTTTTTTTAATGATGCTATTAACACAAGAGGTTTTTTTTCGAATACATTTGTCACCATATGAATAACACCACTAAACATCTATAGTGAAATATCATTGAAGCAACAAATTGTTACACTTCTGTGTTTGCTGTAAATTCACAAGTGAGAATCATTTCATTGAAGAATTTTCGAGAATCAAACCCACACACCAATCTCACGCATTATAACCAGCTGGTTGCGTCAAGATTCAAGACAATAGTAAACCCACTGGTTGCTCTGTTAGAGAACTCTGATGTTCATAAGATGGAGATACCCATTGGTACTTGATTTTACATCATCTTGGCTTCATCTCAACGAGCTGAATCGTCTGGCTTAATAATGCTGTTTTTACTGTCTGACAGTTACGTCATGCAATGTCATAGATATGCCTTCTCTGATTCGACTCTACGCAAATATTTTCAAATCACCCGGCGAATTATGGAGTGAAAGTTATCGTGCATCAACATCTACTAAGTATTCTTGATGCAAACATGGATGCGACTGAATACACTTAACCTTTTCGCTTTGATAGTCATAAAAGAAACACTGTTGTGAAATATTCGGACACCCCTCAAACCCTCCAAGTGTTTTCCTCATTCAGTAATTCCCCAAATTTCTGAAATGCCCTGGTACTATATGCGATAACGAACGATTTAAAAATGCTTGATGACATGAGGCAATAAGAAAACCTTGAAAAATGGAATATGTGAATGTCCCTCCAACGATATTCCGATCTGCCATTATTTTTATTATAAGTTGTATTTTATCCGCCTATGAGCAATAAAGATTGCTTTCGGCCACTTCAGTTGCGCCTTTGGCGAATAAACAACCTGCCACCTGTCGCATCGGCTTTAAATAATTGTTTTTGAGCGTTGCATCAATCCTTAAGTTTTCAGTCAGATAAAAATCGTGTTGAATATTCTGAGCGAGCTTTATAGCGCATTTTTAATCTATTAAACGCAAAATCTAAAGAATCGAAACTTTACTCCAAAGAAAAATGCTTATTGAGTGATATTTTAGAGAAGGTAATAAAAGGTAAGCTTAATTAGATCGAATCAAATGCAATCGAAGAATCGCGAAGCATAAAGAGGCATGGAGACATTTCTCTATGAGAGTGAAGGAAAACGTGAGCGAGGAATAACAGCAAAATTTAGGTAAGACACATAAGCGCTGACCTAGAAATAATTTTGCTTGATTATATTCGGTGGAAAATTATGATGGTGCCGGGTGAAATTCTTGGAAGATGATCTCATAAAAAAACTTGCAAATGGAAAAAAAAGTTTCGCTAGAAAATAAAAATCATCCTTTGAAGTCAAAACAGTTCAGAAAATGAATAATCCTCAGAAAATCTCGCGAATGTGAAAACAGGAAAAATGATGAAAAAAGAGAAATTTTGACAGGGTGATTCAAAAGTCACCATAACTCGATACGGACCTCAAATATTCAACTTCAAGCTCTTTGCGTTTCGCCTCCCACAAAACAAAAGAATCAACGAAACGGGCAGGCTGCCGTTCGAAGCATTGCAAAATTCAGGAAGATAATTTACGATGCAACGAGGATCATCAACAATGGTGGATGAAACAGCTTCCCAACGGGAAACAATGAAGAACCGAGAAGGACTCATATGAGATCGAAATGAAAATATGGCAGACGCATGAAAGTGTTAACGCTAAATGTTCAATGTCAAATTTCAATGCCAAATTCAGTGGATAATTTTCCCATTTGAAACAAAAATCAATTTTCCATTGAAATACAAAGGAATGGAAAAATAGGTTGGTAGGTAGGGTATGTATGCACGCATTGACATAATCCAACGCTGGGAGTCACCCTGATTTTAAAAAAAAGGAAAAAATTGCAATTGTATGGGTTCGCTGGAGCAGACGCTTCTTCATCAGCGGTTATCTGCCGATTCTATGATTTAGAAAGCAAGGATCGGCAACTTCTTGGAATAGCAGGGCCTTAGAACAACCCTTTTCACCAGGTTTAGAATTTTTTGGATTATAGCATATTTCGAGTGCAAATTCTAATTTTGATCAGCTGACAGCCGGTTATTGTAACAACGACTAATTATGTATAAATACCTTGCATAATCACCGGATTGTAGAGCTGCAGATTGCGAACAAAAAACTCAACTTTTTCCAGCGAAAGGAAGAGCGAACGTAGTCGTTTGTTCACTTTATGGGCTCGTATTTCAAAGACATTAATTTCAGTGTTGCCAATATTTCAATGCGATTTCCCCGTTCAATGAGCTGTTTTTTTTTCCAGTTCATTTAAATTTAATCCTGATTTGTCTAATCATCAGAAGTTCCAACCTCAGCCTCATGCTTGAAGAATGCGTCAACTCCACGGCTATTTTTTGAACAACAACAAAAACCCAAGCCCTTGCCGAGGCTTTGCTATTCTAATTTTGGATCAGCCATTATTCAAGAATCAACTGTCTGATGGGATGGTTGATTAGAAAGAAGCTGTTGAATCAATTCGATCAATCGAACTTTGCTAGATGTGTTGATGCTAATGCACTCTGTTGAGGAAACGAAAATGCGCGAACGAAGAAACATCTGTTCAATTTGTGCTTATGCTAGATGATCACGTATGCTTATGCTAGCTGAAGAAAATACGATTATAACAACAAAATTTCTTTTTTTTTCTTCTGAATGCTTTGATATACGAGTGGGCTGAATACGTTACCCGAGATTGGTTACTTCGAATTTCAATCCCGATGGTAGTGAAGGAATCAAAGATCATCTCATTTTCATTACGATCACATATGAATAACACAAGTAACAACTACGGCAATGATTTTTTGCACTTCTTCACTGAGCGCACACTTCCATATACGTCAAGCAATATAAAGTTTAATAAGCTCCAAAGTTATGCCTCAAATAACTATTTCTCTGATGACTTTCGGGATTGGATATCGTTTCTTAAAATAAGATGGAAAGGAGTCTTGTCTCTTTACTCTAAATTATAGGAAAAGGAGTTCTCATCGGCGCAAGCTAACTTTTCATTGTTTCTACTGTATGAAACGCCATGAAGTTTTCCCTTTCATGTCATGCTAGTGATAGTAACTTGTCATCATACAGCAAACTCGTGCAAAAATGCACGTGCTCAATTTTTTTCTTTGGCATCAACACACCTGTGCTTCACACGTGCAATACATCGGCAAATTTTTGCGAACGTTTCACATCCCCTCAACAATAATGCTACACTCAATATCAGTTCATGTTCTTGCCAAACCGCTAATATATGTCATCTTATTCAATATTATAAAGCATTTCTCACAAAATTTTGTCATTCTTTGAGAGAGATATTATTTATGCTATTGAGAGAAGATTCAAGATGAATAAAAGCAATAAGAATAAAACACTTACGCTGACATGCTGAGACCATAAATCATCGATCGAAGGGATTTGACATTATGTTTCACCCCGGATTTTTTTCGTCGAATTTTTTCCGCACGGGTCGAATCGTCTGCCCGCTCAAGGAGGGCATCCACAACTGAGATGGAGCGCGATTTTTTAGTTGTCGCGACCATCGGAACCTCCAATTCTTTTTTCTAAAAAAAATTCGCGCAAATAAGATAATAAACATTCATTGGGCGGCACAGATTTGAAAAGTTTTTTTCTTCCTATGGTAAGCTTCTATTTGCAACATATGTCGCCGATTTTCCATCACCAATATTCAATGCCTCAAGAAGACGTGTGATGGTTATCATAGGCGCAACGATGTAGACAACAACAGGGAAAGAAAGCGAAAAAGCACTGGGAAATTTTCAACCTTCTCTTAGTTGTGATAACTGTAGATTGACGATTCAGAAAGCATTAAAGATTACTCCACTGTGGTTGAATTTGAACGAGAACGCTTTCGTAGCATTCAATTTCGATTGAAGCATGTGCCCTGTAGTGCCGATCGCCATAGAATCGCTCATCATATATTTTTATTTATTTATTTATATCTATATTTCTATACATATTTATATTCACATGATGAGCGCGATATGTGGGTGATTGATGTGAGCAGTTGTTCAGATGCGGTTAAATTTCCGAGACAATAGTGACAAATTCATCGTATGTGACTCGAGGCGGCGTCGAGCCGCCCTTTTGTCCACGTATAACTGCGGTTCCTACGATAACGCGGCTCATCGCAAAACCAACGGAACACTACCACTAAGGGAAGTTGGACAACGAAAGCCCTGTTGGGCAAACCAGAATTAATGACTCGCAGCTGCATTGGTTCGCAACTGCGGTTGAACGTGGTAAACGGGCAAGCCGAAACCACACTACAAAGAAAGGGAAAAAACGAGGAAAAAGAAAACTACGAACTCTGACATCCGATCTCAGCAAGAAAAATGTTTGGATTGTAAAGCGAAATACTAAAATGTAGCAAGAATCTGAGGGTTACATCGTACTAATTCGTCCTTGATTTGTGCTACAATGAAAAGTCAAATTATATGGAGCAACAAATACACATAAAGAAGCCTCTAAACGCATCATAATTTCCCAGCGACTGAGAGTGCATCTTCTTGTATAAAAGAGCGATTCGACATGTAAATATTGTGCAAAAAATTGTGACGTAATTTGAAAAAAAAAAAACAAACTTCGGATATCCGTGCGTTGGTCGTAGCTCGACGTCGAATCGGTTGTGGCAATTCTCGTTTGTGATCGTTCATTTTTCTCAATAGTCGCTAAATAAAGCTGAAATCGAAGAATGCCATTTGCTATGTTTTATGAAACATATGCAGGAATAACGTCAAAATCAGCCTTTCATTCCTAAGCGTTTTCATTCCGATTCGATGAATCAATCGAATAGAAAACAAACAGCTGGTACTATGAAAAGTGTTGCGAAAAAAAGAGGTGATTCTGAGCGAGCAGCTCTAATCTACGAGATGGATAAACTTTGCCATTCTGTGATTGGGAGAAAATCACTGCTAATAACAGGAAATAACCGTAAAAGGATTTGTGTGAGCCGCAAGTTTGTTTAGCAACTTTAGATGATTGAAGCTTTTTGTTCTGCCAAATTAAACATCCCATCATCATACTCGTTGATTTTTGCGCAAATTGAGATTCAAATACAAAAAACACCAACGAAAAAAGAGCACATTCATCGGGGCACTTTATCAGATACTGGTAAGTTGCAGCACTGATCAGAACGATGAGAGAGTGTGCGAGTGAAGGATGCGAAATGCTCGCTTCTAACACTCTCCTCTTCACTTTCGAATTTATGATGTTGTGCACTTCCGTGAACAACATCTATGAAACGCCGCTCTTTGAAACTACTCCTCAAAAAGACAATACGGAATATATTTAAGGTGTTGTACTGCACGGAAACGGTTTTAAACGATCGTTGCTGACGTGGCGGCAATAGGGGTCAATGTGGAAGGGTCGAGGCAACAGTGGGAGGGTCGTGGATCGAGGTGTGTAGAGATTCAGAGTGGTTTAGGTCAACAGTAGGTGGATGTGGTCGACAGTAGCCGAGGTTTTATACACCATCTTTTTAGCCAGAAGGCTGACAGAACCTCTTCGTAGCGTTGTGAGTGCTAAGAGACCTGGAAGAAACAGCGAGGTAAATAAGACTCCAGGTGAAACACGGAGGCAGACATCGTGAAGCGAGCATTCAGGTTTCCGAAGGCATACAATTATCGACATGAAGGCAAGACGATCTCGCGACTAACCGTCGAACAGTGCAGCTGGGTGAATGAAAGGTCGTGCTATTAGGAAAGTATTTCAAACTTATATCACAGTGTTGTCGAAAGCATTTGCTAAAGCTCATATGACCAAAAACACCCGTAATTACGTAATGGATCTTCGAACGCAACTGCAGAATTCGCGTGAGATCAATGCACTGGGAAAAGTTCCAGGGGGGAAAGGTAAAAAGGCTTCTGCAAGACTGTCAGAAAGGTTGCAATACAAATAAGGGGATACTAGAGAAATGGACTATGTACCGGGGTCTCATACCCTTCCGTTTCACCCAACAGCACCAAAAATTTAAAAAAAAAGAGCGAATTTTCGATTTCATTCGAGAACGGAAGTAAATTTAACAACGAAAAAAGTGCACACGAGAAGGAAGCGATGATAAACGCTATTAAAACCCCACTGACCGCACTAAACAGCATCATAAATTCGCGGCAAATGCTCCGTGAAAGGTTCAGTTCGCAGGTGTGGCCCATCGTGAACCACGTGAAATTCTCCACGTACGTTTGAAAGCCTAGAAATATGTTGAGGAAATATACTGCTCAATTATAAAGATGTCGTGAGGTTTCACGCTCAACGTACGTCATATCCACCGTATTCATTGAATCACATGGTTCCGCAGTTCAAAAACCGCATATGGATTCACGTGCGTCCACGTATACACGCGCACACGTGAACATACACACGTACATAAACCTTCCCATACATAGAAACACTTATACATATACGTCCGCCCTCACGCACACACATATGCACACATGCACAGATGCATATACACAGCGTTCCTATCACAAGTTGTCAGTGGACATTGAGCAGCCTTGTTTAGTTTTAAAGCCTCTGGAAAGATCAATCAGAAGAGCTAGTGAGCAATGCGTTCTTGCAGTATCGTCCTTCACAGCAACAAACTTTTTCTTGCGTGATTCCACGGGGATATTAAAAAAAAACCACACATAATAATTTAATGGCTAAATCTTCTACAGCTAAATCTACTGACGTTTTGGAAAGACAGAATAAACGGACGATTTCTGCTTTGAATTCTCAATCTTCTTGCATTGTTCATGTGGAACATACAATCCATGCAATAGGAATCGAACAAAAGATCTCCTAACAAAAGTTTTGAAAAGTAGAAGAGTCCATTCGAATGTGGATCGTTTGGATAAACCAACTAGCAAATTGAGAGAGTGAGAAGATGGAAGAAAATTTGGTGTTTATAATAAACTTCTTCAAGGTTACACTTTTCTCCTTAACTTGGTTCGTTCCAAACAAGAACATTTAAAAAGAAGGCGAAGAAAACGAAGTGAGGAATATAAAAATGAACGGATTAAAACGATTTTCACGTCTGTTGAGTTCGATACTAATTGGATTTCGCAGAAATAAAAATAATGATAAATATAAAAATAAAAGTCATAAAGTAATTCAACATTTGTTGTATTTGATAACTTAAGTAACGATTGGATACTGTGATAGAATAGAGTATAAAATGAGAATTTTGAAAGCAATATGACTATAAACGAAGTAAAAAGCTTCAGCGCTAGTAATAATGCAAGAAAAAGAGGAAATAGATCCTTGCATGATTAGCTCGTTAACGGCAGATTTTTAAGGACAGCAATTTAAAGACGTGACGTCACTTTAATTTAACACATCCTGGTTGTTCCAGTTTTCAGTGGTGATCACGTGGATGGTATTATGTTTCTACTAGTCCATGCATCTATGCAAAGCATCGTTCACCTAAGGGCTATTGTGATGTGCGCTTCTATTTTCGTGCATCTGCAATCGTATAAACGCAGTTTTGAGGTCATAGGGATTGCGAAGGGGTAGGGTAGGGTAAGAAAGATGCCCGAAGATATGTCAGGCCATTAGTCAACTTTCTACTAGGACATATAATATGAATTTGTGATGAATAAACGAGTCTACCTGGAAATGTAATGTGAACTTGAGATAAAACAGGTGAGCTGGTAGCGCAGAAAACAGTCGACGAGATTTTCGGAACGAATCAGTGATGAGGGCAATGTGTTGTGCGCTTGTAGCTAAAGTGAGTTGTTGAGATACCATTTACCAACTGCACCACTTCAGAAGGCTTTTATCTTTTTTGCCTCTCTTACAACACAAGCGATGTGCTGTGTCAATAGAAAATACAGTGCTTTGACGCTTGCTAACAATTGCACGAATTTTGAGGACAACTTTCATCCTTCATTAAATTCGAAAAGAGAGGGTTTGCTTTTATGCCTTCGCAAAGTTTCGAGCGCCTAAAGCATATTAAAAGTATAAATGCGCGATGATTCCACTGAAAAAAGCAGTCGTTTTTTTAGCGCATAAATGTCCTGCAAAGATAACCGGTCATGTTGTGGAAGGATTCCTCCAACTGCAATCGTTAGCAACAGAAATGATCAACTCAAGAGGATGGATCGACAATTCTTCAGTTTTCCAGCATCAGCTGCTTAATAAAAGCTAATCCACGGCACCACTACTTCCGCGCTTTCGGGAGAGGATAACAATTCTCCCAGCTGTTGTACAAATTTCTAGTTGGCCGCTTTTCTTCGCCGACGTTTCTTATATGCAGAAAGTTGGCTGACCATCCTGTGATCGTCCAGAAGGCTGATACAAATTAGGACTGTAATTGCGGCATTCTGAGTGAAAAAATATTGAACATTGCAACAAATTATTGTTGAATGAAAAAGCCTGGAAGACCTCAAGACTTCATTGAACATTCAAAAACATTCGTCACGCTTGCTGCTTATGTCCTTATCAACGCAAAGTTTTATTGGCCTAAACGATGTGCCGCTAATGAAGAGGCAAAGAAGGAAAACCAAGGTGATGACACGGTATACACCAGGCACTTTTACAGCAAACTCATCATATTCACTGGATACCAGCAAATATTGCAGTCATCTTTGTTCATATTTCCCTTGATCCAGTTACCTGGAATTACGTGGAATCCTTAACAAGGATCTTCGGCAATTTAATTTGCTAACCCCAAAGGATTGAAAATTCATGCGAATTTCTGAGCTTGCTTGGAAGCCTATGATTATTTTTGAAGTAAGCGGATCAAGATGGATTTCAATACTGGAGACAGAAATCATCCATGTTCCAATCCACACCATAATCGCTAATTTTCGCGGCTCCAACTTCAACAGTTGGAGACTGCCAGTGGATAAAGAGGTAGGCATAGACACACAATAAGAATAGTGAGAGCCCAGTCATGATATGCTTCGCAAACGCAAATTTGCAAAGGCTAGAAGAGAAAGTGGAAAACGAGAAACGAAACTCACAGAGACGTATCCGTGCGCTTCATCGCATTAGACCAACCGGCTGTCCATATACTCATAAACAGTGACAGAACTTAAAATTAAACGACAGCGCCAAGGAAGGCGGTTGCTCTGAAAACATCCCATATAAGTCCATTGCTTGTAGCTTATATGCAAGCAGTTATACGTAAAAAGAATTTCATCAGCAATTCGGTTATGTCATTCTTGTGCGAAAAACTCTCTCGAAAAATGTGCAAGAAAAGGAAC
>QEWY01001585.1:711407-765860 GCA_006503575.1 Baylisascaris schroederi | reverse complement strand
TATATATATATATACAATGCATCTGATTTTGTGGAATACATAACTTAAATGAAATAAGCGATGCATTTTGCGCTACCTGCTTCCGGTATCGGTAAGGCCAGCAATCGACAACATGCATTCCACATGGGCAATCGCACTGGCGGAACAGCGCTACAGGAAGTACTCCACGGTGGTTCATACAGTATGTGCCACTGAATGGCCTACCTTGAAGGTACCAGTTTCAACTTATTTTTCCGGCTTATTTTTGTACTCGCTCAAAATAGAAGTGGCCGTGGAGGCTGATCCCTGAAAGGTTTACCGCAGTCAAGTATTATACCATTACGCGCAGGTAAAAGTGAATTCTGCAATCATAAGCTGAACAAAAAAGCGGCATGCATGAAATCGCATTTACCACACATTTGCATTTAATTTACGTAGATTCAATAGTGTCCTCCAAACACTTACTTGGCATTTCATTTCTTAAAGGAGGGAAAAAGCGTAATCAATTGCGAAAGAATTCGCGAAGAGTTTCATGAAATTGAGCCGAGAATTTCACATCACCGCACAAGACAGATAAAACAAACAAAGAAACCGTTGCGGTAAGACAATTAAAAGATTTTGAAAATTAAAGGATGTTCTTAAGCAGCAACAAGCATCGATCTTACATGCCTACTCGAGGATATTGAAAATACAGCAGACAAGAACCGGATCGGTTGTTGATGCGCAACTCACGAGATCTAGTTAGTCCATAGTGCATCCCTCTTCTTTCTCACCTTTACAGTGAGCCGATTCGTGATGAGCTTTGCTCAAACCAAGAGGAAACTTCCTTCATACAAATGAATGAGCTAACAAAAAGCCATGACCGTGCATAGGATGCATGCCGAATATTTCCTCAATTATGAATTGAAACATGCGAAATTCATTGGCGCACTTCCTCGCATAGATTAAAGAGACATGGCAAGAATTTGCGTTAAGGATTGCAATAATTTTGAGCAAACCTCTTCAAACAATTTTTTAAAGTTTTATAGAGGAAACATGATCAATAGATCGAAAGTGGTAAAAGTATTATACTGAGATAATACTGACGTAAACTCCAGGAAAACGAAAATAAGGAAAGAAAGAAAAATTTTTGAGACAAAAACAGACATCATGTGGGTATGGGCAGAGACGTAATAGACGACTGTTAGGAGACTAGATAGTTATTAAGAATGCAAGAATTGAGATGCGAACAGATTACCTATGAGAACAAAATGTGACCACGTTTCGGCCCCTATCCGTTTTTGTGTGCGCCCGAGCTATGCTCGGGCCATCGTCAGAACGGAACGCATAAATTTATTGGTAAAAGAAGCTATATACACAGTACAACTAAGAGTAGAGGAAATTAGAAAGGAATGGAAAAGGAATTCTTGCTCGAATGAATGAAAAGGTGAGTTAATAAAAATGCAAATTAAGAAAAATTGTAGTGAATATAAAAGTTGTACACAATAACACCAACCTCATTACCATACTCAGAAATAATAAACGAAAATCAAAACTTAAGGATGCTACAATAGAAGAACCAATACAGAAAGTAAGGTACGTTTATAATTTATCTATAAATTTAGGAATAGAGCGTACGGCAATTTGTAAGTTATTGAAATTTAATACATAATAAAACATACAGTCGACAGAACGGAACCGTAAACACAAGCGATGATAACTGATAATCAATAAATCTGAGCGAGGATGTTGACTGCGTCGTGCTGACAATGGTAACACATAGAGCAATATTTATTTGATCGATGTTTAATACTAGACCTATCGCAGTCATATGAACAACATGTGAAGCTCATTAAAACATTCCCAGGACGAAATACTAAATAAAATACTAGAATAGAATCGTAATACTAATATAGGAAGTGAAGTCTCGTTGTAAGTAAAATAGATCTATGGATTGAGGATAGAATACATGAACTATGGGATAATTTAATACTATGATATAAAGTTATGTGAATAAATGCTCCGTTGACAAATACAATATTCAAGAGCGATAATCAATAAATCTTTGTATACATGGTGAAAGCGATCGTACTATGAAGTGTTAGCACAAGCAGAGCAATATTTATTTAATGTTAATTTATCAAAGCTTTATTTCTCATATATACATCGTTCCCTCCTAACATTTCACTACTTTCAATCGCGAAGCATATGCGATTACCGTGGACCAACAAGCCACAATCGAAGATATCTGAAGTGTTGGCCAGCGTTTTGTGATCGCAGCATTTAGTTTCAACTTTTGAATGTTACTATGACCATGTGCTAAATTACGATTTCGATTTGAGGCTTCTGTTGGAGCTGATTTTTACCGCCGCAGCGAAAATTAGCTACAACTTCCATGCGGTCTAATTTTCCTGTCTTGCTGGAAAAGCATCCCCATTTAATGCTCTTATGCCGATTTCCCTTCCAAAAGTTTTTTATACTGGTGTTGACTTTATGCGTATGAAGAAATAATTTGTACTGCATTGAGCTTTTCCTACAGGTGAGGAACATTGTGATATTGTAAATATTTCACTTTTATTCGTCGTCTTTGAAAGAATCTGTGGGCGTTCAGATGTGGAAGAAAATTTGCATGCAATTTTTGAAAAAATTCCTTTGCTCAGAATTTTTGCTTTTGCTGGGATCGATAGAAATATGCAGGCTCAACTCCTATGAAATTTCATCCATTTCTTTCATCCCCAAAAAGTTGCCTCATTCCTTCTCCCACTTGGTCGACGCTTAACTGTGTCCCCATCCCCAGTTCTGATTCCCGTAGTAAAGAACATCTACAGTAGATTTCGTGGTCACTGCTAAAAACCTGAACGTTTGCGAGGGTATATATGCTATTTCGAATTGGCCAAGATGGATACGGCTGGCGCACTTATTAGTAGGAGTGTAAATACACGTCGTAGCAGCACCTTTGCATACATGCTTATCGATTCGATGAAGTTCCCAGAATTTATTGACTATGCCTAAAGTTTCATTCCAACTTCGACCAATCTGACTACTGCCACAAATCTTTGCAGAACACCACGGATTTATGATTTTTGCAAAGAAACATCTGTTAGGCCCATTGCAGTGGCGTCTTGTCTTTGCATATGTAAGCGTGTATCTGTCTATTCTATAGTTTCAACTAGTGAACCAATAACTGAAACCGTACTTGGATTATTTAGGCATAATGTCCACCATGGACTCGTCACTTATAACGGCTTTCAAATTGCTCGACTAACCTCAAGAAGAGTCACTGGGGATGCGACCCTTGCCACGGCTGTAATTTTCTGGTCGTCCTTTCGGCGCTGAATTTGAGTTACGAAAACCACTTTTGGCACAGATGTTACATCACTGTGGTTCATGAATTTTACTCAACAGTCACTTGTAAGACAAGATCAGGTGAGGCAAGTTTGCTCAGATGGTTCGACTGCTTGGTTAAGCTTTCGTCGAATAATCCCTCCACAACTACGTCTTTTCCAGCTTTGTTGTATACCATAGGTTCGCATTTGGCCATCTTATTTGTCTGATGTTCAACACGGTAAGAAATTTCAATGGCATATCCATATCAAGACGTTCGAACGATTCGCATCAACGTTTCCATCGTATTCCTTGAGGTTAACGAATGAGAGAGATTAAGCTTCGGTGAGAAGAAATTTCAAAATTGCAAAGATCCTTATGATCGATAGATTCCTTATGAGAAGATCCCTAAATTGTCGACGACTGAATACTTTGTTCCCAGAGGTCAACAAAAAACGGAACGATATTGTCTGTTTTTGGAAATTATTTACACAGTTTAGGTTTCCTTCGTTTTCGATATCGCTGAATGATCAGATATGTGGCAGATATGAAGCTGCTCGTTTGAAATTAAAACAAACGAGGAAGGTCATCGAATGAGGTTGATCAGACGACTGCTGTTACTTCACTGAAGGTCATCACTGCGCACGTGATGGCCATCGTTTATGCAATAGAAATTCGACTGCTTCTTAGTTAAATGTGCTATCAAATATTATACGTTGCCGTTATTCCGTTCAAACGTTTGCTGAATAATTTTGCGCTTATGCATCATTGCGGATTTGTTGTCAACATGCAAAAACAAATTTTCAAAATTTATTATATATTGCCTATGATATGCAAAAAGTGACAGAATATATGCAGCTTCTACGCTTCTAATATCGATTACTTGACTGTATTTCAGATAGCATATATCACTTTTTCCAACGGTTTTACATAGTCACCGAAAGCGGGTAAGTTTCAACACCACAGACGTTTTCACCACGAGCGTAATAGATATAACCATGAACGCCCCACCTGAAAAAAAACGAAAGTGTTAATCATTTACACCCTCAACAGCAGAATGTTGGTACAACCGCATCAAGATCTGTGTGCATTCCTTTTCTCTTGCATAGAATTACCTCAGTTCATTCTTGAAATAGGATTGTTTCAATTGCATCTATCATGGGATATTTCTAGCCTCCTTTCCTGTGTTACTTGCAGGATGCCAAGACGAATAATTCTTTCAGCGACTCATTTGAAAGCAGTCATGAAAAACAGCTCAGTTTTGATAAGAAACCTGTGCTGATTACTTTCACCCTCACTACATGCCGATGGCCCTGGAAAAACTCAGCCACATAAACTCAAGCTCTAGGGATCGAGAATCAAATGACTGGCTCCATTCCTACTTGTGGCCTATTGCGATTGCAAGATTTTCCTCGTCTGTCGGCCTATGCACGTTTTCTCAAATTCCTTCACCGTAACCACATCACGCGCTTCGTGTTGAATGAGCCAATGGTCGTCGTTTTAGGTTAAGCCTAAGGGGTAGGTTTTACCCCTCTATCCTCCCGCAGGTCCGCTTGTTTATTCTTCGAAGATGCAGTTTCATTCTTACTGAAAATCTTCCCGGAAACCCAAAAGGTATCTGCACTTGGCTTCGAAACCGTTAGGACAGTTTTTGCAAGTGAACAAAAAAATGGAACAATAGGAGCTGTATGCCTTCTTATTCACTTCTTTTCCATCTTCAGTTCTGTTTTCGCCATCGTTTTTATATTATTCTAAAAAAGCTCGCTTACTGTGGTCCCCAACTATTTTTTATGATCCAGTATTTTTGATCATTATTTTCGCCAAAGCCAACAATCGTCATAGCGTGATAGAATGTTGAACGTGAGCATTCTTCTGGCGTTAGTCGATATATCCCATCCCTATAATAGAGGAGTGCCGGAGGTGCTGCAACAGCTGAAAAGTTCAACTATTAAAATCGCGGAACTTTGCTCAATGCAACTGCTCTATTGATTGAAGACTCTATTAACTGTGCCTTCGGCAAGGAAGTTTGCAGTAGGCGTCGACACTAAATCTGAGAATCGGTTAAATAGCTCATCATTCTTCTCCCTGCCTTTCCATTTTTGTCCTCCGCTATTTTCTCTTCAATTTTCATCTCGGATTCGATTTCATTGTGTGATAAAAATTTTCGCTGGTAATCTATAACCTATCATTTGCAATAAATCGTGAAACTCAAACGCGAACTACGTGGCTTTGTCTTCATAAAACTGACCACCGTAACCATTCAATTGCACTGTTAAAATGCCCTTTCTATTGCTGAATAAGATTTCAGTGCTTGGAGCACTAGAATCATGCTGTAGTGCGACTTTTGCCGTCAATCTTCCAATGCATCACGAACGATTAAACCTGAGCGTACGGATTCGCGATTTCCATCTCAGAAACATCGCAGTGTTGCACAGGATTCAGAATTTTGTGAGTTTCCTTGTAATTTAGTAGCATCGTGAAACCCGTGGAACCTTTTGTAGATATGATGATGTTAATACGGCGGGCGCGCATAGCTATTCGTAATTTATCGATGAAGCGTCAACGCTCCACATTAACCGCCATATGAAGTTTTCGAGGAGCTCATTGTGGGATTGTTTCACAGAGTAGTGCTAAAGTGCAATGGGCGCATATCGCCTAAGCTAGGAACTGGACGTTGAAAAATAACTGATTTTTTGGACGTTAAAAAAATAAAATAGTGTGGTTTTTTTAAATATCCTTCGGATCTTTCTCGCCAAATATGCATTCTTCAAACTATCGAATCCAAATACAAAGAATTTAATATGAAGAGCGGTTCCGGTTTCCTGTTGCATTCATTTTCTCTAGAAGTGAATTTGTGTGATGCTGTCTCATCATTTGTGTCCATGTAAATCACATGCCTCGAGAAAACTTACCAATTGAAACCGGTCCGTAATTACTGACATAACGGGCGATGTCATCGGCATTACGTGGAATTCTTTGAATGGATTTTACAAAAACTGATCCGCGCTGAGGTGGGCATGAACCTAGTTGGTAGCCATAATATGGAAATTGCACTTCTTTCATTAGACCTTTGTCTTTAGCGAACCTGCAAACATAAATCCGCAATTGCCTCACTGCTAATTAGCACATCACATATCCGTCACTTTTAGATTCCAACAAAACTGCCACGGGTGTTTTCCTAATCGTAATGCAGACCTATAATTGTTTAATTTCTCAACCATTAGTTAGACGATAACCCGAGAAAATCTTCCGAGGTAATAGGAAAATGTCAGCGTTTTGATCTGCTCTACCTATTGTGCGTCAGTATCGAAGAGAATCGATGCATAAGCACTTTGAAAAAAAAAATTTGCAGGTAATGTTCTACGCAGGCGCGCAAAGCGAATTTTTGAGTGGCATCCTCTCGAAATATGTATGGCAGGTACAAAGGTTGAAACACTTGAGGGACGGAATGATGTCTCGTTGTATAGCTCGTATGCATCATCGACGGACTATGGAGAATTCCCACTTCATGAACTGCCGATGAGTTACTTGCCTTGCACGGATAAGAGTCTCCAGAGTTTACTCTTTCGCTTGCTTTGGAATGAATATTTTGGAACAGCTTTGTTTCCAACAGCTTTCCCCTTTGAACGCTCGAAAACAGGACAGTTTTTGCAGTCCCCAAATTTTTTGCATGATACGTTGCTACCGACGCAAAACATTTTATGATTTCTTTGATCCTGCACGGTTTCGGGTATATCTGGGTACATCACTTCTCTTTTTTCCCCCTGAACATTTCTTTTTAGCAGCTGCGAGATTCTAAAAGTTTTGAGTTTTATGGAACACGATTAATACATGAGCGTCGAGTAAGACAGCTCCCAACGACCGAAGTCAGCCAGCCAAAGTCTGTAACATTCAAGGACCTTCGAATCAGAGGGTTGCTACTCTTCAGCAAAAATCGACAGGACTATAAATAAAAAGCTATATGGCAAATGTTGACATCCTGCAGTTTAATTTGGTATTGTATCGCCCAGATACATTCCCTGCACTTTGCCGCACGGTGTTTTTTTAGCGTAGTGTAGTGAATGACCTCTGCAGCAAATACTTCCGTCCAATTCTACAACGAAACTCAGACAGCTAGGAGTGGAGGGCAACCGCATTGCGGCTCTCGCAGCTAACTCTTCGTTCTTCGGGGGTCGAGATCGGCAGAAGCTAACTCTGTTTGGTTTTACCCACACGCAAGCCACACACAACAATTTCGCGGCATCAGCTGCATCAGCGTCGGTTTCAAGACCACCTCTTTTTGCCGGCACCCTCAGACGCCGAGTACCGAAAGAACGGCTCACCGATAAGCAGAACTCGTGTAACCACTCATGCATCCATAATTGTTTCCAGCGCACTCTACAACTTGTTGCTCAGAAAGGTCGAATAGCGTATTGTTGTAAATCGCATTCATCGATTCCACCACTGCTACCGCTGCGAATGCCCAGCATGAATTGCAGCGACCTGGAAGCAAATGTAGGTTAGGTTCAGAATGATGTCGCCCACATTGGAGTCGATGAGAACAGTTGCTTTTGCAGGAAGTTGTCCAAACTTAGCAGCTTGCTTAAAGGATTCCACTTATGAACACCACAAGTGGCACCAGGCATTTTTCACCATTCTCTTCGTTATTGCCTCGTTGTTGCCGCATGCATTATGCAGCACCCAGCTTTAATGAGAGAAGCTTATACTTTCCAAACTATTTGACTGGTGCTAAACTCTACCGTTTCTGATTATTTGTTGTTTCACGACATTTCTGAGAACAAAAAATTTCGGCTTCTAATAAAATACTTGCTCAATATCAGTTCTATTCGATTCAACGTGCTGCTCATTCCTCCGACTCTTCTCTGCTACATACGAGCAGCTATGTGTGAGTCAGTCGGCACCTAGGCTCATGAACACATACATTGTTCTTTGCTATTTCGCGCAAACAAATAGAACATTTAGCATCACTTTAAAACAACTGAAGTGAGGTTTAAATACTTAAGGAATGCTCTGACAGCCTCAGTTCACCCCTCTCCCTCCTTGTTGATAAAGCAAAGTCGTGAAAATGTCCCAGAGTGTAGTGCCTATTCGATAATAAGTCAACAATGGGGACCCGAAAACAACCCATGCTAGCCTCGGTAGAGGTTTCTTTCGATTACACGTTTGTGATGCCTTGATTTTATCGAAAACGGAGCTGTTGCTTGCTGTTGTCATTCATTTCTCTTGATCAGCGCATCACATCCCCTGTTTGTAAAACAAACATCAGAGATTGATCCTCATACCGTCAACTATTCATTCGTTCAAACACTGCAGAAATCTAATGGCAACGCTGTCACAAGCCAGATATTTAAGTTTGTCCTTCTTTTAATAGACTTTCAATTATGCAGCAAAAACTAATGAACTTCCCTTGTTGTTTCACCGATGTGACCTTTCCTCGCTCTCTCCAATCGAAGGAACTCGGGATGGCCGAGTACGATTTCTTCGCAAATGGTATCGTAAGAAGGTCGTCCTCTTTGAGCGGCCGCTTCATTCCAAACTACAAATATTTCTTTGACATGAGTCGCTGAAAGAAACTGATCCGGTACAGATACATGTTAGCCTTGGAGGTGTTGTTAGGGAATAATTCAAAAACAGCGTGTACAGTCCCAACAACCGTTATTTCAGATTCATCTCGAAGGATTTCTTCAAGGATTCTTACCCGTAGATTTCACTGAAACGTTATAGACCCATGAGCTGGGACGCTCCATGAAAAGGAACCTCCAAATGATATTTCTGCAAGCGATGCCTACGAGCTATGGAAGATGGTATCTGCTGTCCTGTCTCAAATGCTTCATTTCGATACTTGAGTGAGCGCTGAAAAGAACGTGGGTTATTTCCATTTTTTTTTTCTTAATCGAGTGGGTTCTCACTCCACCGTTCTTGCAACAGCATCGGAAACACAACCGTACCTGTTTGTTGCCATCAGCCTATGCCTAATCAAAAAAAGGAATAATTCTGAGGAAATTCACCTTTTGAAGCTCTTCAGGTGTGTAATCCGCAAATTCTGTTATGCCGAAGGTAGTACCATTGTATTTTTCATTGAGAGAATTTATGTATGCGAGGTTTTTCGTAAAAATTTCGAAACGTTTGGCGGTCTCTTCGTCGCTTGTGTAGTTTCTACGATTTCTGCAGAAACAATATATTATCCTTTGCAAATGCGATGTTTTTCTCCGAATTTCGAACCTGCTCGGATGGACTTTCACCCACAAGATCTAATGCAAAATGTTTTCGCAACAGCTCTCTTTTTTTTAAATTCACAATATAATTTCTTATTGGTTGCCTCAGGAACATCACGACAGCATCTTTACCACACATTCCCATCTCGTTTCCCGCTGAAGTTTAGAACGCCCCCAGTTTAGTTGATGAAGTGGTAGATTTTGTTGCTCATCGTACAATTATTTGAACAAGGATGGAATCCGTTTTTCATATCGTTGAATGGAATAGCTAATGTATGAGCTTTTATTATGGTTTGTTTTGAATTTTTGTTTCTGTTTTAGTTTCTTCCGTTGTCGGTACAGATGGAATTCATCTAGGAGCTCAATACAACCTCAACTTTTCGCACAATCACTGCTGCTTGTGTGTTAATCGCATGACCCACATTAGAAATTAAAGACACCTGTAATTAGAATTCGCGCGCATAATGCAAAAATAAAGGCATCTTCATCTGGATTAATTATGCGGGTTGAACAATTGTTCTATGCATACACTTGGGAGATGGCTTTAATCAGAGCTAGGTGAACGTTATTTAGCTTACAAAGCAATGAAGTTTCTGAAGGCTGCAATTGGGGGATGTGCTGCGTTGGGGACATTCGGTGAAAGGATAGCTGTCGATGATACAACAACTATCCCGAGATAAAATAAGAGAAAGTGAGCGACAGATAGCATTGCGTCTTCCCGTGTGTTCTTGAACGTCTTCTGATTCCTGTAATGCGCAATGATTGGCTTATGATTATTACACTCAACTAATGGATCACAAAAACAAAGGATTTCAAAAAAAGTAATAGTAGTGCTCTTCCGGTAACGATAAATTTATGGACGGTGAGGTTTCAGGAATAAGATAGTTTACAAATTCAGCTGCCTATTCGCCTTAATATGGAAAAGTCACCGATGAAGTATTCAGAAGGAAACAGACTTTTTTCGTTAAATGTCTTCTGAGCATATGCCGAATAATGGAAAGGTCTCATGTCAAGAACCCTCACTTACCGATAAGAACAGGTGAGGGTGCGTGCTATATTGATAGCGAAAATCGGCAGTTTCATGATGGCTCACTAGACTCGTTAGATTCGGAAAGTTAGATTCGGAAATCACCGGTAAATCGCAGACGATGCACTGCTCCTTTAATTTCTCTTATCACTCGCCTATGTGCCTGTGCAATACTTTGAATCTGACTTGCGCGAAGTGCATGTTGTTTTCAGGTCAGCTGGCTACTATTTCCTTTCCCTCATAGGTCAGCTTGAATGCTAATGGAAGGACGCATCGTACGGTTGTTGACCTCACAGATGAAATCATTGGACTAACAGGCGCACAGACGTGTATGCGCAAATGTTATGCCTAGTTTACAAATACATTAGTCGCCATTCATATTCGTGGCCAACTTACCGCTAGTTAGACCGTTTGTCACAATGAGATGGTCGGTGATGACTCTCACAAAGGCTTCTTTATAAACCCTCAGTTATCGGCAAAACGACAGATTAGGAGCTAGTGCAGTTAGCAAACGTCCCTAAGTCAGCAGAAAATATGAGGCCGTATAATCTGTGGTATGAAAAATATGGCAATATTTCCCAATAATCTCCAGTAAAGATTAATGGTAGATTAATAAACGTATGATATAAACACAAAAACAAACACATCGCATAATAACACAGAGAGATTAGCAAGTAATGCTTATCACTAACGTATATTTATGATACTGTAGCTTAATGCAATCAGATTTTTAATCACTCATGGTGAAGCGAAGAATTCACATGAAGCTTGAACTCAGACGATAAATGGAGAAAATGTGCACATCTGCTTGGAATAACGCTAGAATCTTAATGAATTCGTAATTTTTCTCAAGTGAAAACATCTTCGCTTTCATTATCGCCGTCTTATGCTCATTAAAAGCACTAATGAGCATTAACAATATTTCCTATCAAATATGATGATTCTTATTGAAATTGAAGACCGAAATGCTGCATTTAGTGGTAGTAGAAGTTTTTGATTGAAGCATAGCCAGGAATAAAGGTGTAGTAGATTTTTAGGAAATACTGTCCGAAAATTTCGGATAAACGGAGTTATCAAGAGGTGGATTAATATCGTCTTTGAAAAGCAAATGTCGCCAACTTTAATGGAAATATTGCAAACAAATTTGAGTGAAACGGCGCGCTGCTTTGTGACTTCTGGGACATAAGAGTGTCACCATAAATGTCGTTCAAATCGTAAAGAGAAAAGTGCCGTGGTTCAAGCAAGTGTGAGGACGAGATTTGCTTCGTGGAGAGCGGCTTTTAGATGGATAGGAGATACATGTAGGCGCCGACATGAAATATTTGATAAAGCTAAGATCCACGTTGAGCTCGACGACATTCAGCTCTAATTCCTGGCAAAATCACCAATATTATTATGTTTTGTAGTAAGTGGAGTTGTAAGAATCACCAAGCATTCCATGCGTTCTCTTGGCACCACATGTACAACATATCCATGGTTACAGCGTTACCTGTTGTTCAAAAGACTAATATATGTCATTCAGTCACTGACATTCACTGCAGTTGTCGCAGATGCTATCTACTACTTAGAGCATCAAATTTATGTTTCTTTGATAGACGTTTTACTCACTACCAAACTCCGAAGTAAGTGCGGCTGGGACTAATAATAGGTCGCACCGGTGGAGCTTTTTCCATCCTGAACGTCCAGTGACTAATGGTGCAGCTGTATCCACAAAGAAGAACGGTCGCGGGGGTGGGAGGGGGAGGGGAAAGACGGTGGCTAAACACAGCGAAGCTCATCGATGTACTTCAAATTACATCGCTGAAAGAAAGCGGAGGTTGATATGTAGCATCCTGAATGATCCGAAGCATGTGTGCCCGTTGGTGCAATCGCTTACGCTGACCACTTAATGTTCAATTCGCTTGCAGTTTCAACGACTCCGTCTTGCTTACCCCAGATTGAGAGAGTAGCAAATGCCGTGTTCTCATTCGAAGCCACATATGAGTATTATTTACACAGTGTTTATTCCTTCACTTTAGAAATCCCTTAATATGGCGGAAAAAAACAACGTTAAGCCAAATGAATAGTGCCAAAAGATTCTCAACTTTCGATGATTATCTTTTATCAAATTTTGCTCGATGCACCGCACGTACATATGAGTAAACAAGTTTGAAACGTCACATAGCACTGAAAGGTTCAAGAACCAATATTCATACATATTTCTCCTCATATAAACAACTCAACGGCGCCAAAAGAATTAGGCGTTGAAGCTGTTTATGTGCAACATTCCACGTAAATAGTTTTTGGTCGATTTTAGAACACTTTGGTTTTTATCGGAATAGAACTTCTTTTTATTAGTGTGGATTTTCAAGTGTTAAAAGTTGCAAATAGTGATGCTCATTATGCATTTCCAAAAATCTATTCGCTTTGATTTTGCCACCCAAAAAAAAACAGTGCGAAACTTGCTCAGGGGATTTTGAAAACGCACAAGTTGGCTTTTCATAAGCTGAAGTTTTTCATATGAGACGTTCTCAAATCTTCGACTATTATCACCCGGCAGCATCTGAGAATTGATAGAGGCTTATAAGACGTCAGAATTAACGGAGGTGTATAAGGCCGCAACATCGTATATAAAAATGCTCAGTATAAGTTTCCTCCAGTCATCCTCTCCGTTTCTCTATGTAAGAAAATAGTGCAATCGCCGTTGACAAGGCGACAGCGTGTTGTGCAAAACAAGAAAAGAAGATCGATTTTCTCTAGACAAGGAGTTTCGGCGACCTGGAAAAGGAACGGCCAAATGCATGTGAGGTGTAAGTAGAAAGCTCCATGGTTCCGTGATATTAGAAACGCAAGAGAGGTGGCAGTAGCAATCCCTTCTTTCATCCCTCCTGCATATTATACATAATTCTATTTGGTTTCTTCTATGTGGTCACTGCGCTGAACGTGAGGCGGCCTATACAAACACATGAAAATGCGGGTCATATACTTTTGTGAAAGGGCCAAGGGCATCACATTTGGTATGGCCCATCCATCCGGCAAGAATTGAAAGATGCAAGCTACTGCGCTGGCAGTCTCCCGTTCTTTTAGTTTCAGTTCTCGATTCCCATTGTTCCTTTCCTTCTTATGTGGGAGCATAGTTTATGCGGCGATGGATGGAGAACATAACGCACCATGTGCACGGGATAGGCTTGCAGAAAACTGGCAGAAACTGATATGAAAATAACGGCGGAGATAAGTGTGATCAGAACGATTGGAGGAGGGGAGGGGGAAAGACGTAGTTTAAGAGCATTGTTATCCAGAAACTCAGCCGCCGAATGACGATAGGAGAGATTTGTATATGGTGGAAGGTGGCAGGAGCGCAAAAGTATCGAGCGAAAAACGAACGTTCAATGAGCACAGTGTACGTCTATCCTCTGGATTTCATCAGCTATCCACGAATTTAGATCACACACTTCCGTCAAGCGAAATCTACCAGCAAATAGCTGTATAAAAATTCTCCAAGTTTACGACATGCGCGGAGCCAGAAAGGGCTATGGATAGCGTCTATTTTAGACGGTAATCTGCGTTCTTCTGAGCAGCACAAAAGTATGAGGTGCATTAGATTTCTCGAGGAAAGAAATAAAACTTCCTGAGTTTACATATCATTCGAAGACTGTCCCTGGCATCACCTGAAATATTTGGCCAAAAGGAAATTTGGTGACATCAAAGTCGACGTATACGGCTGAACCACCTTGAATACGCCTATGACAGCATGTTACCGGATGAAAATTGAGGTTTGTAAGTATGTTCCATAACTTCGACAGAAGGAGCAGCATGGTCATGAAAATGAATTATTAAGGGGTCAATTAAATGGACCGGACGGCATCCGAGATGTCGAAATATTAATCGGAGAAGAGGAAACTGAAGAAGTCAGGCAGCGCTTATATAAGAGCGGGTAGCTAGGCACACTTCGGAACAAGAGTGAGCTAAAAACTCAACTCAAACAGGGACAGCCTGTGTGCAGCCCCGTTAAGGGCAGGCAAAATACTGCGAGCAGCGGAGTCCAGCTTGATGAAGCTATCTGCACTGCTTCGTCTCATCTGAATTTCGTCGTTCCAGAGAAAAAAACACGGGTAGCAGGTGCTGATCACCGAAGAAGTAGTGGCAAAGAGACTGCTCCGTATATCCGAGATTGCACAACAAAAGAGGCGATCAGAGATCCTGACACTCCAAAGAGCGTCGCAATGCTGAACAGGTGAAAAAAAGCGGGCAAGATATATAAAGGCATACTGCATCGCTAAGACACCCTTTTTAAGCTTGTGATCGCTTCAAACCACGCACCTTATTCTCGTGGGGTAGTAGTAAGGAGGGACTTTTCTCCTAAATGAAAGGCGTCACAAATTCGTCACTGGAAATTTTTTCCCTCTCCCAGCACCACCTGGTATCCCAGCGCCTTTTCTCCGTACGTTATAGCCAGTGCCGCCCTTCTACTCTTATACCCATGACATCTACCATATGTTACTTCCTTAGGGCGACACGTGAACTTTTTGTTTGCAGGATGGCGCTTTCTCTCAAATGACCGTCGACTACGCGTAACCATTTCTTCGACAGCCACTGTTCCCCTCCGACAAACTGAACCATGAAAAGTAGGCACTATGAATGTTCAGCCAATTCCACATGACAGTAACTGGGGACATTTAAAGCCATTTTGAGGAAGTGTGCCCGTTTTATATTCTGTACACGACAGGTACGGCGCAATGGATGCCAACGACGTATAGCAGCAACACAACGTTCATTGCTGTTTGTGACGACCTCAATTTCGCTTGAATGTTTTGGATTTAAAGTCATGCTACTTGGAGGCATATAATAGGAATGATTTTCCAAAATGAGAGCTCAGACAGAAACCTAGTATGCGTATTGATCAGGCAGCACGGACCGAATTTGAAGGAAATGCGTCAAAGGATGAAAGTAAACCGAAAGACATTAGTTGATGGTCTTCATACTTTATGGCCAACTTATCGCATATCTTAATATTGAAGTGCGCAGCTGGTTCCTCCCTCACCTACTACAAGATTCTGTAAACAAGAGTCATTGTGCAGTAAGTTTTGTAGAAGATATTCCGCCTCAACTGGATGACGTCAGGCTGAAACGTTCAATGCATGTGCCACATTCTAGACTTCCCACATGATGATGAACTTTCTACCAATGTTTGTTCTTCCAATGGCCGACATCTATGCTACCGCATACACAGCACAGATCCGGAGTGTACTGCATGACCCAGTATTTCCTTGTCGAAACTGCAGCCAAAAGTATATATCGCGACTGCAATGGGTCCATATTTTTTGAGCAGTTTTCGGATGTTCTGCTAGACATAATGAATCCATGCACGAAGAAACAATCAATGTTTATTATTCGTTGCATATCACATATGAATATCACATTATAAGCAAATTCTCTTTTTCACTGGCCTTCACTATCGCTGTATTTTATATGACATATGTGATATCCTCCGGCAGTTGTTCTATACCGTTGCGGAATAGGGAAAGCTCCTAACATCACATGCATTATTGCCCCGTTCGAATTTAATGTAACCATTATCGCCCCAACTGAAACAGAAGAACATTGGCCACCGGGCATGACGTTGCTGCAGTGGTCACTTGCAATTTGTTCGAAGTGCATAAATCACTCTGATGTAGAGCATTGGAATCTACAGATACACAGACGAAAATCTGTGCCAAAAACTTTGTTCTCATTTTGTGCTCCATGTTTGCGTGCAATCATTAGCAACTCAATCTAAAAGTAGGAAGCTCTAATTTGCACCTATCTGTGATGGATATATTTTTCGCACAGACTGTTTTGCTGCATTACAGCAATATGTAGAAGAAAATTATTCCGTTATGCGCTGTTATAAAACTATTGATTACCGTGAAATGCAGCTGAATTTCGGCCTCGGCGATGAAGAGTTTCGCAACGAGGCCAATACAATCAGGAGAATCATGGAACCGTTATTGCTATCCTGACGCCTCGACCACGCAGATGCAGCTGCATAAGCACATGTTAGCTTTCCCATCGTGATTTTGTTGCGGCTTCCATGTGCGTAGGTCGAGGGCAAAGAAAAGTCAATGATCTTAGCTATACTAAGTCCGCTCCAACTGGCGAGCCAGATACACGATCGGCTAGCGAAACTAAATATTGAATCGGGTAACAACAGGTACATTAATCTATGTTTGCTTCCTCGTTCACACTCTCATCAAATACTTTCGACTTTTGTATGAGCGTGGTTGCGTTTTATGTCCGCTGTTTGACTAACTGGCTTACTTTGTTCCCCAGCTGTTTTTTATAATCCAATATTTTTGTCCGCCAGATTCACCAAAGCCGACGATCGTTAACGAGTGATAGGATGCAGAACTTGAACACTCGTTTCTGCTTGGTTGAAATATGCCGCTCGAATAGAGAAAGAGTGGTGGTGTCATTCGAACACCTGAACGGTTATGTCAGGACGATTCTTGAAATTTCAAAATAATACATGGGCTTTAATTAGGGCGGTTTATCTATAAGAATACGTCAGCACCGTGCCGAGGACAGAAACCATCAGGTCATATCTTTGTGACGAATTAAAAAACACTTCTTTTTCCTGCTGCCGCTCGACGATCCTGCTGGAGCGGTTGACCACGACTCCCAGATTCGTCTTTCACATCAGATGGATAGCAATAATGAGATCGATTTGTTGGTAGACTGGCAAAGACTATGTCACTTTTTTGCCGTTGGAACTGTAGGTCATGTCCGACTTCCCTATTTAAATTTTGGCCATGATGGTGCAAAAATCAACACTTACTACACGCCGATCAATGAAGCTCGATTTCTTTCTTCCAAAATTACCTACTGCGACGGTAGAATAGGAAAAATTCCAGAGTATCTTTTCAGGTCGCAAATTGAGTCGCTGACATCGAGCATATTGGACCTTTCGAGCGATAAACGTTTCCCTGATTGTAACGGATCTTTCATGAAAGCAGATCCTGCCTCATGACACTGAAAGGTCCCGTTCTTTCCTCAAATGATTATCTGCGTTTTTGTCAGCATGTTTTCCCTTACCTGAAAAGCACTGCGAAAGCTCACTTTTTTCAGCTATCAAAATTATTCCACTCGTGAATCATTGTGCCTCTTAGAAGAAGCTTTAGCTATTCTGTCCTGGACTACATCCTAGATTCGGCTGCGAAATCACCCTCCTGCCCGCTACCGCGCGATCTACGATCTCTCGATCTCCTCATGGCAGCTTCTTTACTTTAACTCCACACAGCGATGGAAGTTTTTGAAGAACATATTGACTCGGCTAGGTGATGGGAATATGTGAACATGAGGATGAGTATCTTGTCCTTTTGATGAGCTTTGCCCTGCAAAATTTCGTCACCACACGATGCTAACGATATTGCTACGGGCAGAATATGTTAAACGCAGCTACGTAGGACATAAAGGGGCTGGAATCCGAGAAGGATGACGTCGCAGGACAAGATGGAACCTCTTTAGGTATGCGGCAAGGACTCATGGCCTCGGGGGCGACATTTTGCCTAAGAGTTGGAGTGAAGTAGCTTATCTATCTTTCTTCAGCAGTCTGTCTCAGCAGAAGTCGGTTTCACCGAGTTCGGGTATGGCAAAGCAATGTGAATCTTGGTTGGCACGAGATTCGGTAATAGAATTACCCCGATTTGCTGGAGTGGCCTAATCAAAGATCCATGTGAAGAACTCACTCGAGAGCAGAGGTGATATGACCATAGTTGCATCCATGACTGCCCCTATCGCAATCGACGATTTCCTGTTCAGATAGGTCCCTTCGGTTACCAGTTTTAATTGCGTTCATCGATTCTACTACTGCGACAGCTGCGAATGCATAACAAGAGTTACATGTGCCTGAAATGAAGAGCGCACTCAGTCCAAGATATCCGACGCGCTGTATTCGAGGCGAGAAATGACTGTCAAACAGAAACAAATTCGAGGTATTTCGTCTGAGTTCATCATAATTGGCATAGGATCACCTTACGCTTTAGAATTCGATTAGATACCTCGCATTTTGCACCATGCGACTAAGCAAATCCGAATCAATTGTGTGCTTTTCGAGCACAGGACGGGACGAAAGCCAGAAGGCTCACGTTTTCTTTTCAGCCCTTCTGGTGCTCATCGTTACTGAGAGGAAAATGTAACCTCACCCTACAAAAACAAAACGAGTTCTGCGAAAGCGAACGTTGTAGATTAGAGCTTAATCTGTTTTAGTCCACTGGTGATAAAAGAAGAAGCAGAAAAGAGTCAAGGGAATGCCGGCGATTATTGCTTCACATAGAGCGCTAGGAAGATACATCAGCAAGAGTGGGTGGAGTTTCTTCTCCCTATCCCACGCAAATCCTCAACTTTTACTAGGAGCTGAAGCCATCGCCTAACTCTTTGCTGTTATCGTCGACTTCTTGAGTCATATGCACTCATTTTCTCTGCTCGTGATCTGTCCTTTACTAGTTGCTTTCCGCTTCCCTGCAACTCCATCCATATATCGAGGCAATTCCGCACTCCCTGACATGACAGGAGGAGTCGGCTTTGAAACGCTATGAAATACTGGTTGATAGAACCAGATCTAACTGTAAAAGACCCCTCGCTGTCATGGTATTCTAGCGCACGTCCTGTGTTCCAGTTTTCCAATCGTGCTCAACACATACCATTCATTCAAGGAAAATGTGAGAAATTAGGCTTCTTGCCGATTTTGGACCAGTTTTAAAACTGCAGTGAACTACAAGCTCGAGAGTTTGCATGCAGTCATCACGGTGTATGATGCTATTTAATCCAAGTTCCGGTCAGAGCAAAGAGAACGTTCGGCTCCCCTTGGTCTTTAATCGATGTAACCTTCCTTTGGTCTCTCCAGTCGAAGGAAGTGGGGATGGATGTAGCAAATTCCTCTGAATAAGGCGTCACCAATGCGTTATCGTATTGCGCCGGCAGCCTCGTTCCGAGCTATAAAGGTCGTTCTCACTGCAGTTGAAA
The DNA here is from genome assembly GCA_006503575.1 of Baylisascaris schroederi. Taxonomy (NCBI): domain Eukaryota; kingdom Metazoa; phylum Nematoda; class Chromadorea; order Rhabditida; family Ascarididae; genus Baylisascaris; species Baylisascaris schroederi. The sequence continues at coordinate 746,357 of QEWY01001585.1, read as the reverse complement.
CGTAAATATCACGATAGAGTGAATAGGGGCTTACTGCTTTCAAGTGTATGTTAACCTCAAAGATTTTTCAGGAGGCATTGTGCTATAGATGTGGTACTATCGAGATTTTAACGATCGTTCCCTCACTTACTCTGAAATGTGTAAATGCGAGAAATGTCTTCTCCATTCTCAACATTGAGATGCTCCATATGAAAAATTGATTTCGACGTGAAGCAAATGCGGCTGAAATTTAATAATCCCTGAATGCATAGCCTTTTATGCTTCTAGCAGAAACGAAAACGCCGGTACGAATTTCGGTGGAGCAGCGTGATAGTAATTTACAGAAATCAAATTTCTCTAAATGTGTTCTTTTGTTCAGCATTTCAATACCTTTCTTCAGCAAATCCTTCCTTCTAGGAAAGCGCTGGAGGAGCGATTGGTTGTTTCTGCGAGAACGAAGATATTTCTCTGCCCTTTCCACATTCAGAAATATAGAAAAACCTCAGAAAATTTACCTTTTCCAACTCATCGGATGTGTAGTCGGCAAATTTCGTAATACCGAAAACGGTGTCGTTTTGTTCCGCATTGAGGTAATTTATGTAGGCAAGATTCTCCTTGAAAATATTAAAGCGTTTAGCGGTCTCTTCGTCGTTTGCATACTTTCTGCCATTTCTAAAAAAAAATATAATGTAACAAGCATTGCAGTTTCGTGTTGCTGTATTATTATTACAAGGATGGAAAAGCTGGACTCGCAAAATCATTTTGCAGATAATGGATTTGTTGCCGAGCGTTTTCCGCAACCGCTCTCCCCCAAATGATTGATCAATCCTTTCGCGAGTACGGAAGAAGCGGAAAACTTTTATTCTGTTCATGGCGTTTAACTTGAATGAGCACCGTAGCCAACATCTGTTTGTTGAAAAAAAATCACCAAATAGACATGTTTACATAAAGGCGTGCAGAATTTTGTGGTGTTTGATTCATGTGTTAAAGAGTGATCTAATCCGATCAAATGAGTTCTTGTGACCTTTATGATCGTTGTGGTCTTCATTGTGTGTAGCAAGTTGTTTTGCTTACATATGTGTTGATCTTGATATTGGTCTGTTCCTATGTGGATTTAGAGTGTACTCGAGGGCATAAGTAGGTTACGGTGTTGCTTGATAATCAGTGCGTGCTTCTTATCGTCCCGTAATATACGACCTTATCACTACGCTGAAATCCCTCACGCGAAAGCGGTCGTAATGTGCAATGAGCATCCAAATGGTCGACAGAAGTGCTCAACAAAACCGTGATCGCTTTCATGCGCTAATGATTAAGCTACATAACACTGCCTGTATAGATCATAAAAGCAGCAGACATTGAACTTCACGTGTTTCTAATGTGTGTTTATTTAGTGGTAGTATCCTTAACTGAATTATTCAACTACTTTACGTAATATTTAATTTTCATGCCGAGTCAAGGTCATGGCATGTCCCCTTGTCTCTGTGATGCATGAATGCGTTGCTGGTTCACTAATAGAGCAGCGCATGCAGTGCGCTTAATTGCGTTTTCATATTTCTTTCCGCTATTTGATTTCCTACAGTTCTTTCGACTGTTTATGTCATATGGGAATGGGTATACGATGGAATTGAGGTATTATCTGTGTACTTCTAGGATTAAGGTTTCATGACATCTAGTTTATGCTCTCGGGAAGCACCTCACCAATGAACTTTCTAATGTTCGTCGTGGGCTGCGTTGCCATGCAGGAAGTCACAGAAGAACAAAATGGAAACGTGGACACTTTTCCTTCCTCTAACCTGCTGTACTACTGTTCACTATTTAAGCTGTATATCTTACTGCGAAGAAGTGAACCAAGATAATCCGTTAAGTTCTGCTACGCATATATTTGCCGCAACGACTATCAAACACGAATAGTGTGATCTGCCGACCATATGCGCCCCATATCAGTTATGACTAATCACCATATAAATATATATTACTCGTCACGTATATTTTACCTTTTCAACTGATTTTCAATATTTGTTCTCACTAACTATCTTTTGGGGGTTTTTAAACGCATGGTTATGTGCAATGCTGGTATTACATATGGTCTGTTTGTCTATATATATANACCACACCACCACTCAGCGACGCAACAGCACCAGTCAAATATACAACAGTGGCGATCAAATACGCAACAAATTCCATGCTTCTATTTATTATTATTAATAAATGAAATTGCGCTTACAAAGCAATGAAGCTGTTGAAAGCTTCCATCGGCGATGTTTTCGCAAGATCATTCGATGAATCAGGAAGAATCGATTTTGCAATAATAGCTTGGGAATAATATAATATGATCGATATGATGAGTGTGAGCTTGATTTTCCAGCGCATTCCAACTCCCATAATGTGCACGTGAGATCGATAGCCTGTGTGGCCTATGTTCACTTCTGAAATGGCAAATAAACATACCTTAATTGTGGTGGCGATGTTCTTCTTACGACAGTCCTAGTTTTATCAGTCGTTAAATTAAAGAAAGAAACCAGATTACAAATGCACGCACTCGCCTACTACATTTGCTGTAATGCAGAAAAATACCGGAGAGGATCCTACAGGAATAGTGCCATGAAGATCGGCCCTTGTTCGAACTGGAGGCCATTAGAGAGGTGCCGAATCGTCGAATAGGCTCCTTGCCCAAAACATTTTTCACCAATTTCAGGAGGTGAGGTACAATGCGAGTGAGATTGGCTGCGAGACAGACGCTTCAAGAGGTATCCTAGAGGATCCCGTCATTCTTGGGGCATTAAATCTTCTTGCTCCAAAAACCCCCAGCAAGTATGAAAACACGAGCGGATGATTTAACTGCTACGAATGTCCGCCTTAAATATCTGTAAAATATTCTTTTCTCATGCCCTAACTAGTGTTAAGTGAAACCTAGCCGGTTGCAAAATGAATTTATTTTTTGGACAACTTTCCTCGTTCCCTACTCAAGAATTATCTTCAATGCTGGTGAAAGAAAGATGGCATACTGAGGCTTTCGTCACATGCGCCACTCTTCCCAATATAAATTTCTTCTCCTCAAAGACGTAATTACCAGACCGATAGATGCCGTCATACAACCAGCTGACAGACGGACTCATACGAAAAGTGATTGACAAATGCAGATTTTTTGGCTGATTAATGACAGCAGTGTAAAATAATGAGCTGCAGATCTCTTGGGACCTTCATTATCTTTTCTGCCTCTTAGAGCTCTGAGAAGAGAAGCTGCAACACTTTCATTCAACCAACGCCACGTATAAACAGCTACTAAAGAGAGCAAGTCAGCGAAAAATCCATATGGGGCCACTATCACGGAGTGAAGCTTTTGTTAGTACGAAGTGTGGTCATCACCAAAGCTTCTCTTAAAGCCTTCAATCATTGATAAATGGACGGAGTGGAAGTTGGTGCACTTAAGAGGGTTGGCTCAGCTGTCAAATGAAAAGAATGCGATAGGTAAAAATATCGCCTAATCTATACTATGCAACGAATTTTCGAGTACATATCACTCACCCAATAAGCAAGTCATCAACATGAAATCGATTCAGCAGGAAAAAGTTAATATACTACATTTCAGTTTGTGCAGATAAATGTTGTACTCTCATATAAGTTGCAACTATCACGCCACAAAAACAAGCACATCGAATTCACAAGCAAACAGCGCTCATCGAATTGTTTGTTCCTTCATCATGCACTGCAGTATCACGTCTCTGCATCCACCTATTATGAAAAAAAAACGTTGGTTGAAATAAGCGTAATCACGACGGTGGTTCCGTTACATTATTGCAGAGGTAGAAAGCATAACATCAAGAACACCGACGGCGAGGGGCAAACACCATCACATCTCTAACAAATGTGGATAAGAAGTTCTGATTATCCTCGTTCGCTAAGCGCTCAATACTATGAGCAATGCAACTGCAAGGTTCTGCAGAGCAAAACATTTCAACTCAGTGTTTTTTGGCAATGAAAATAAGAGGTGTTTCTTTTTAGAGCTCATGGCAGCATTGTCTTCTGCTAGATTCACTATCATCTACAGCAGCGTCAGTTCATATAGTTACAACAAACCGCTTCTTCAACCGTTTTGTTTAGTTCACCTGTACTAACGGCCAAAAAAAAAAAAAAACTCCTTGCGTTGTCTCCTAAACAACGTATCACCGTATATAATAATGCATGTCACAAAGACGATAGTTTTCATTTGCTGAACAGTTACCGCGTGAGGGTGTTGCTGCGTTTGCCGAAGAAGGATGATTAGCGGAAAGCAGCTAGCTTAGTTAAACGGAAAAGGGCCTGATAGGGAGGCCTGTGGCAATTCCATCGAATTGAAGGAGGCAGAGATACGATACTAGTGCTTCAGCGATAGCTAGACTGATTTGAATGATGGCGAATCGCTCGTGCATTCCTTCACCATCACCGCTTAGGAAACAGGTGGCTTAAATTCTTCGTATCTACACTTTGCTTAGCAAAGGAATATAAACTTTAACAAAGGGAATATATAAATTTATCATCAGATGACCCAGATATATATATATGAACGGTCACCGATTGCTTTTTTGGCTTTGCAGAGGACACGTGAAGTGCATCAGAACTGACGAGGATTTTCTGAAGTGTGAAAAAAAAGGTGCATTAAAGTTCTTCATTTGCAATGTTCTCGATATGGAGCTTCTTCTGAATCGCTGCACATAGAGGAGTAAAATCTGCTTCTTGCCTTTCTGTTGCCGCATGTGGAAATCGGTAAGCACCCTAGAAGCTTTTCGCATTTTAAAAGGATCAAACAACCTTTTGCAACGAAGGAGGTTGATGCAAACTTTCTAATGCGTGATCCCGTCTTATCGTGTAAACAAACTATTGGCGCCAGAAGAATGCTATGTTAAAGTTGCTTATCTGCAACGTTCATTGTTTTCGTCTATTTTCATTTATTTCAGAGGTTCTGCAAGCTCTATAAGCAAGAAACGTCCCAATAATGCTCGAGATTCAGATAACCAAAATGTTCCACATGCGGAAGTGCAATCTGCATTTCCTCCGGTCTGTGTTGTTTTCGTCACATAAACACATATTTCGGACGCTGTTCGGCCATAGAATGATGACGCGTACGCAATGACAAAGCTTTTCGCGTACAATGTTTCGCATCTATAAGACTAAAAGATGGAAGGAGATCTAACAGTGAGTACTATGAAGGCGAAACATTATGTCCAAATAATTGTTTGATATAGAGAAGTAAGAAAAGATTTGCAAGTGCTGAAGGTTTTTATTGTTTTCTGCGAAGAAAAAGAGCTTGAGACGCCAAGAACTAAACAAAGCGATTTTCGACTAAAGGATCAGAGTGTGAAAAAATTAAGGTGAATTATATCTAGCATTGTGCCTGCTGTGTCCTTTATTATTTTACATATTTGTATGAGTCTTAACTCCAAAGAAAGTGTTGTTTGGAAGACTGTGGAAAATCTCACACAATATTAGTTGTGTTGGTTCCATCTTATTTGAGTTCAGCTTCAATGATGACTATGTAGCTTATGCGTATGGAAAATCTATAGATGTTCACAAGCTCGGTCTTATCAGTCAGCGCAGAAATAGCAAAATCTGGCGTTTAAGCCAGACAATAAGGGGTTCTCTACGAGCGATTGATTGCTTCACGAATCTCTTTTACTAAGGATCGCTGACATGAATACCGCGTTAAACATTGTTGCATTCATAACGAGCGAGTGCTATTGCGGATATGACGATTCGGTTGTAATTCTAGGCGGTGAATGAAGCAACGTCATCGAATGGTCATATAAATCATATGCAACCTGATAGTGATGAGAGTTTAGCAGATATGATGAAGAAGCGCAGTTTAGTAAGGGGCCATTCTGGAAACATGCTAGCTCCCATATTGAGCGAAAATTTTGACGATATGGCTCATCTAATGGAAGTTAGAAGGTGAATTCTCTCGTTGAATGGAAAAATAAATAGGCAGTTAGAGCGTTTTTTGCCTGAAACTAACGAATTCCTGAATTCTCCGAAGAAATACTTTTGGTTTCGAAAATGAAGTTTCCACTAGTAATATAGTTGAAACGCCAAAAGCTCGACAGGATGATTTAGCCATGGTTGATTTAGGTTATCGAATTTAAGCATAACGGTATCTCTACTAATGATTATAAATGGGATAAACTAAAATTGGAGCAAAAATTCAATAGTGTAGAACATTTCTTCTGACTTATTTATTGCATTCATGGCATTAGCAAAGAGTGTAATGGGTTTGTTCATGAAATGAAACAGCATGATGCGCCTAGAGAATATTTTGTTCCATAATCAGCAAAGAGCCTGTTAGAGTTGATGAAGATTCACATAACCGAAACGATGCTGATGAGGAAGCCGACTTGAGGTTTCGTCTGATCTATCTTTTTCCACTGTATAAACAAAAAGTGCGGTTTTTCTCAGTGCATAAGGCTGCACCGTGTGATAAAAAACAAGGAAAGTGGAACTTCTTTGTGTGGACTGTTTTCAGCGCCTTTGAAAAAGAAGAGTCCAAGTTGGAAGAGCTATTTGTTAGTCAATCATGCGTTGCTTTCCAAAGTGTTGCCGCAAGTGAAAGATAGAAAAAACACACCATTTTCTAGCCGAATCTTCCATCACAACACGATATCCATAATACTATATAGTGTCCTCTTCATGTGTTTAAGCTAAGATATATGACACCACTTATATAATTAGCAAAGCAGAGTCTATCCTGTATTGTGACCAAGAGCAAGCTTTATTTGCAAGCGTTGTGCAAGCTTTTTGGAATTTCGGAACTCACCCGCAGAAAATGCGCTGTTGATGCACGAGCACTATAGGTATAACGCTTCAACAAATCTCTCTTGGTTTTAGAAGTGGACACTTCCGAGATGGTGGTCTCCTACTCCGTTGTGTAATGTATGAAATTGCTTGGGGCAATGCTCTCACAGTGGATCTTCCAATGCGCGGGAGGTCTTCATTCGGCTGAAAAGTTGGAAAATACGTGGCTTTATTAGGAATCGCTTTAAGTCGATCAAGCTATTAAACTCTATCAAATTTCCCAGAAAGCTTCAGTGGATAAGCGATTTTTGAGAACTTACCGTTCTAGCACATCCGCGTATTGGAGCATGGCCTATTTCATACAATAATATAGCTGATGATCCAATTGCCCATTTTTCATGCAGGCACGATGGTATAGTCTTACTAATCAAAAGTTATCTTTGCTATTTCTTCTCAAGAATTCCTTCGATTGAAACGAATAAGAGCATTTTAAGCCTAAGAATTTGTTGTCAAAGGGGGTCGACCGTCATTCACTTTCTGCAAGGAGTCTCAGCGTCGACGAATGGAGCCATCGGCTCGCAACGTTGTTTACAACAGTGCTGGTAACTTACGCATTGAACTTTGTTATAGATGCTTGCGATTAAGGACAATACAATTCACGAAATCCACGAATTCCTAGTTGACATGATGGTAACCGTATGATGTTTCTGAATTGAGTTTGAACTCGGTGTTGTCGGCATGGGCAATGAAACAGGTGCAACATAGGCTGGAAGCGAGCCGAGGCAGCAGGAGAGATCGAGTTCGTTGTTATTGCTTTTGACTTATTGCGTGCTTAAGATGGGAAGCAAAGCTGGCCGGTGTGAATCATATATTCCAGTATTACCCTGTAAATCATTAAGGTGTTTCTCTGTTCGTGATAATCTCTGTTTATATAACACAGCTCAGGAATGTTTCCTCCGTTTGAAATACTTATATTCAAGCTCGCACTCTATATAGTATATCACTGCCACTAAGTACAAACAATACCTGAGTAGTTTTACGATGTGTAAATAGCATCAGACGTCTTGCAGACATGTGCAAAAAATCCCAACATAACGAACTCCGCATCCCAGGTCTCAAATCTCAAATGTATTTTATATAAAATATGTCATTTTCCCCCGTATTTTTTCTTTATGATCGTGGAAAACGAAATGTTCAAATGTCACACGCAATATTCCGAGTCAAACGAATAGAAGGTAGACAAAGACGCACAAAAATAAGCGACTCGTTCGCTTTGCTTTTACGGAATAATCAGGATTGAATTTCAGACTATGAACCTTCATTTGGCACCTATAGGTGGTTACAAGATCACTTTTCTTTTGCAGTGTCATGTTGTGTCACGCATTCCATGCCCTATGTTTAACCAAGCGATTCCATCTTGAATTCTCATGAAATAACTAGTCGTCCATGAAGTGTCGGTGAATTCTATCTTGAGGATCGGGTGAAGAGAGCATATGACTCAGCTTCGATGTTGCACCGCTCAGCTTGGAACGCGAGGAGCACCAAATGATTCCACCAAGCGTTCAATGCCATACTGTGACCGCCTTCACGTTGGCCGTTCCGCCCAAGCATATTGCTTCGCTTTGGGGGAGGCTTCATCGATTTTTCCAATATTCCGCAAACGGGGCGGTCAAAAATTAGCAGCTTCTCATTACCGACTTCTAATGTTTAATTTCTTTCATTCTCCTTCGCATATTACGACGGAAAAGAAAGCGGAAAATGCGTGTAGGCCTGTTCAGACCGTCAAATTCAATCGCTCGTGCCGAGCATATTCGATCCACTGAACGGCAAATATATAATGATCGTAACCGACACTCATAAACTCAGCAGTCGTTCTTTTCTAGTAAAGCAAAGTTCTTTCTTTATTATGTTCCCTCGTTTCTTGAAAAACAGCGGGGCTCAATTTAACCCTGTATTATTATCGCTCTGGCGGCAAACCTGCAGCGGTCGCCGCAGCCATCTTTCATCATGTATTGGAAAAATCATAGCGGTTGAAATATTTAGATATTTGTGGCAATCTCTGTGCCCTTATAAATGGTAGCGCCAGCTACTGAATTTCATCAGTAGCATCAACAACTATAATAATGTCTACTCACTGTGAAGTTCTTTCTGCAACACGATTCCTCTATCACAACTTTAAATATTCACTTTGCATTTTATAGGTCAGTATTGCGAAGTCAGCTGTCCGGGGCGATTCGCCTGTCAGCATGGACAAAACGAAACTGCCGCTCTTAATGTGATTTATTGCTTACGTTCCACTCATCAACACCTTGCTGTTTTAATGGAGGATGCCGGTCGTTACCGTTCGACTTGAGGTGCTATTAGCTTTTTATGGTCCCAGACTTGTATAGTGTTTATATATTGACATTTATATATGTGCATGACCGGAAGACTTAAAACGAGGTGAAGAAGCTTGCGGTGATGAACTCGCTATCTCAACCATACTCGCTTAAGGAAAAGCAACCATACTATGCTCAAGACGCTGTGCACAAGATGCATCTGGCATTCTCTTCATCTTCCAAGTAAATTTTTTTCTGAAAAGCATGCTATATAATGACAAAAATTCGAGAGCTATTACACAATAAGAGAATACTACGTTGAGCAATACACTGCCACGTTATTGAGTTCCAAAATCGTTGAATTTTTGACAAAGAAACGAGTTTTCAATTTAGCTACTGTGATTTCATGTGAATTCATGTCGTCTCTTGATCGTCGCTTTGTATGCAATATTTTTCAACATTCTCTCATGAGCTGAAATCATGCAAATGAAATAGGCATTTAGCAATAAACTTCTAATAAAGAGTATATGGCAGAGCGATTGTCACACAAGCTTATTTCATAGTTGTCTGCTATTGTGAGATCCCATCAATGTATTGCACACTTATATCTATAAATCACGTGATCTTGTTGTTCCATTTGTTACCGTATAGGCAGTTGTTTCAAATTGTTGCTGAATACGGGTAAGTTTCAATACCACAAGCGTTCTTGCCACGAACGAAATAAATGAAGCCTTCATCGCCCCAGCTGAAATAGAGAACATGTCATTGGAATATGGCCGGTTGTAGTGTGCCTTTGGCTCCATCAAGAGATGTGATTCCGACTTTAGGGAGCACAGAATGTGAAGGACATTTGAATGTGCTCTCGAGGGCATATCTTGGATATCCTACTACCTCGATGTCATTGTATTTGAAATCTCAATGAGAAATTAAATTTACACAGAAGTTTTATAAACATCCGTCCTAATTGTACATATTTTGGCAATCTCTGGCTTTTCCTTATTGACACTTTTGTCTTTCGAATTAAATTATGAGGAACTTTTGTTTTACTAGTGTTCCCTGTATAGCACTTGTTATATCCTAAAAGTTTTCAAGACGCAAAATTCGAACTCAACAAGAGATTGTGACGCGGAAACTATGGGTTTCAGACGTAACAAACGCAAATTGGAGCCTAAGCAAAACTGAACCAGACGTCTGACTGATGGACAATCTTTTTTTTTGCATTGATAAAAACATTCCTCCACTCTCTCGAAATTAATAAAACCACATTTCCTTTGCAGTTCAAGTTTCGCCTGTACATTTTTTCCATTTGTCAAGGTTCCCCCCCCCCCCCCCGGTACTGTTTCCTGGATGTCGCGGATTTTCACAAATCTCTCGGAGGCAACATATATATTTCATTCTTATACTATGTTTATACTGGCTTTTTTATACCTCTTGTATATTCCATTCTATAAATCTTTTCTCTCTCTTTTGTACTATGCTTTATTTTCTACACATTAGTCCAGCAGGTAATACTCTTTTCCATACAGTACTTTAATAGAATATTCAACTCACTTCATCCCCCAACTGTTCTTGATTATCCAATACTGTTCACTAGCACTTTCGCCAAAGCCAACAATCGTCCAGACATGATAGTTGTTTGAGCTTTCACATTCACTCTCGCTTGGATGAAATATTCCGGTAGTATAATGGTAAAGAGGTTTTGTTAACCGGAGATCTGAAAGATTCGTTCATGAAAAATTTAGAAATCCTGAGGCAATTTCAATAAAGCACATGTTCTTGATGAGACGCGTTAATGGCAGCAATCTTAGGCTTCTAAACACCAAAAAGCACCGTTATGGTCGGAAGAAACCTGTCACCATCCGCCCATGCAGAACTGCATCCTGCCATGAGGGATGGCAGGACTTTTCGAGAACCCCCACGCAGTCACAGCGATTCAAGATTCGAGATGTTCCACTATTTTAAGAAGAAATCTGGAGGTCTGGGCGACCCAGCCGTCGATGCACCCCAAGGGACGATCCAAGGGACAATTTTGAGTTCTGCCCACTCCAGGCGCTGTTGTAGAGCATTTTCTAAGTTCTTGCTGCTGTTATACTTTATTTCCACGTTTTTCCTGATTGATGAACCTGCAGAAGAACTGACTAACTGAGACTGGCCCGAAATTGTAAACGTAGTCGGCAATGGCATCGGCATTGGGTTTAATCTTTTGAATCAACTTCACGAAGATTTTTCCGCTTTCAGAAGGACATGCTCCCTCCTTGACGCCTCGATAGGAGAATTGCGACTCTGTGAGGAGGCCTCTGCGTTTTCCAACACTGCAAAAAAAAACAACAACAACTGCAGTTGCCATACAATGATTTCGCTCATGCAAGCGAAGAAGGGAAGGGACTATTAAATTATAACAGAAGAAGTGAAACGACTATGAAGTGATAATAAAAGTATGACAATGCAATTAAGCGGTTAGGTAAATATGCTTGACTAGCTTCTTCATTCAAGTCTAATCATGCAGCCTTACGCACAATTTTTGGTTAACTATTGGACGATGGCTGCCTGTCCGCTAGTTTCAGTTGGAGAATTACCAAACCTAGAGTCGGGAGGTTCAATGCGTATAGTCGATGCCATACGGTTGCCTCAATTTCGATATTCCACATTATTCACTTCCACTGAAATTGATCATTGCAGAGAACAAATCCTTTTTCTAGAGACCCTCCGACCAGCCGAACTAGAAAGCGGCACCGTGCATGTGAAAGTGTTTGCTGGCCGTAGCGAAACGGAAAATAGCACGTCATGCAAACTCCTTTCTGCTTGCATCTCCTCACATATATAGGTGCTGGGGGTGGTAGCAAATCTGCCAAATCTTTTGGTGCCGTCCATATTCGCCCCTTCATGGATGCACACTCAGGATCGAAAAAGTTGTTCGTACACGGAAGTGATTTTGTTGTTGTTCTTGCAAAAACTTTCTTCCGCGAGCATGAATAATAAAGATCTAGGGCATTAGCATTTAATATACCTATGTTTGATCCATATGTTACTTAACGCTTTACGGAATATACTTTCGAGTGCAGAATAAAGTATAATTTCTCAATGAACTTACAGATAAGCAGTAGATGGATAGCCAGAAATACATCCATCACTGTTCGGATCGCATTCAATGAGTTGTTGCTCAGAAAGATCAATCAATTCATCGCTTTTGATTGCGTGTAATGATTCAATCACTGCGGCTGAAGCGAATGCCCAACAGGAATTGCATTCCCCTGAAATAATGAGCTTGATTAATTTCGAATCTTCCGAACGATGGTTCCCTTTACGAAAATATCAATGAATTTAAGAGGTTCTTTGTATAGATATGCCTTAATTTGCACGAAATATCTCACACTTCATTCTTTCCATAATGCTTGCTGCTGAAGTTGGTGGGAAATTTCAATGCCTGCTATGTTTTCTAGGCTACCGATTTCGACATCTTTCACTATAGCAAGCTTCGTGCAAATTAGAGGAGTGGAACGATGCGCTGCCAGATTTCATAGTATAATCGATGAACAAATGGTTGAAGAAACGTCGAAAGACGATTGCGAAAGCCGATAAATTGGCAATTCATCTCACATTTCATCTACAGTGGAGCCGGTAATGAGACTTGGACTGATAACGGAATGATGAGAGGATGGCGGCGGAAGCAAGGGATGCCCAATTCAGCACGGAAAAGGGACTACCAGGCCAGCGTGGTTTCGTACATCAGATTCTTGAGAACGCTGCCAGATGTTGAGAGAAAAAACACCTACTACTCAGCATGCTTATATTTGAATGTTTTCGTGAACAGCGCTAGCATCCAGAAGCTGAAAAATTTGGCCCAAGGGAATGCGGAAGTCGGTCATGAAGCTCCGTTATGCTCTCACCGACGAAGCTACTGTCAGACTCGCGCTTGAAATGTCGGCATTGTTGTGGCAAGCATCAACCTTTGGACATGCTTTGCACGTTTTGCAGCTATTAGCGTCTGCGACGCCACCAGTGGAAAATTAGGGAAATGCACCTTTTCTTCTCACCACCTATCTACCTTGATCATACACCCGTTCTGAGAATAGGTATATCCTATTAGCTTCGGTATTTCCAAGCCACTTCGTAATACAAAAAAAGCTGCGTGGTACTGCAAGAAAATGTGAAGAGCGTTAACCTTGCCTTGGTCTTTCACAGCTGTAACTTTGGACTTCTTTCTCCAGTCGAAGAACCCAGGAATCGAGAGGCCTACTTCCTCCGCATAATTAATTATTTGTTCATCATCGTAGTGCGGTGGTACTTTCATCGCAACCTGGAGATTTTTTCTACAACTCACGCAGCAAAAAGTTAATGGTCGAATAGGTGTACATATCAAGCCCCAAGATTGTTTAATTGATGAAGTGTTGTAATAACTATTCCTATATAGATCAATAGTGATCCGTTCAAAACTCAAACCATTGCTTGCTCTTCAAAACTCGCTGCAGCTCACCTCTCCTCCTCTTCCCCTTATTTACACTCTTTTCCTATTCTTAAGCTGTTTTAGTTGAGCTTGAATTCAATTAACGATATGACTTCTTATCTCCCCTCAATTTCAATTTTATTTTCTCACAGCAATATATTCATATATGGAAACCTTTCAATTTAATCAACTTCTCGGTAAATATTGTCTAATATATCCTTCAGACTTCCTCATCTTACGGTTTCTACCGGATTATATTAGAAGCAAGGAATTAATGAAATCTTGAAACCGCTACTTCCGCTCTTGTCGAGAAAAATTGCATCAGTGTGTTCGTTTTCATTCTTTCACATCCTATACTTTTTCGAAGAGGCGTATAACAAAATGTGAGTTAAATTCGTCATCTCTCTAGTGAATCTTGAACCATATTCATCATGCTATTTGTTGACACCTAAAAAGCCAACAAAATTTTGCATTAAAATAAGGTGAAAAAAACAGAGCGAAAATAGATTTCGCAATATTTCTATTATGACTACTTATGTCCGATCCTTTCTACCACAATTGCTTACTTCTTCTAAGAGGTAAGAGGAGAGCCATTTGTATTTTCCGATCAAATGCTGACTTTTTATCCATATAGTTCGGTATCTATTATATAAATTAGGTTGTAAAACTAGGAAAAGCAAACCTTTTGCAGTTCTTCGGATGTATAGTCGGCAAATTTTGTGATACCGAAAACGCTACCGTTGTATATCGCGTTCAAGGACGCTATATACGTGAGATTTTCCACGAAAATTGCGAAACGTTTAGCTTTCTCTTCGTCATTCGCATAATTTCTATGATTTCTGAAGAGAGAACTTTTGTTTACCGCACGAATTCGCATTAGTTTTTCTTTTGATTATTTGATTGCGAAATGTATTCAGAAATAAATTTTTACTGCAGAAACTCAGAAATACTCTTTTTTTCGCATATGAAGATTTGCTGCAAAACTTCAAAATCTTCCCTTATCGTCTAAGAGGATTTCACCACTGATCCCTTAATCGCAGCGCCAAAATATGGGAAATTTTCGACGTATTCATCGCCGTTTCCCCAAGGCAAACATAACTCCCGCTCAGCAAAAACGCCAAACGACAATGTTATTACAGTGCGTATGAGTATGCTAGGCGATACACAGCGGCTTAAGAAATTGCAGTGAACCTTGAGGCTAAGTAAAAAAAAAATGTTTCAAGTGAAAAATACAATGCGATCAACCGCCGACGACAGATCCACATAATAGGCTATTTTTGGCGCAATAAAATTTGCTACCTTTGGATAGATTGTGGTTTTGTCGTTGCTAGCATATATTTATAGCACATATTCAGTCGTTTATGAAGATATATAGGCATTTCAAGCTGCGTGACTATATAATCTAACTTCGTTTAATACGTTATCCGTGAATAATCATGGAACCGTTTAATATTAACTGGATGTTTTCTCTTATAATAACACAGTGATAGAATCTGATGGTATAAAATAGCATCCAATGTATGCTCAAGAAGTCGTTTGTTCGATTGTTATATATGCAACGCTGTTAGCTCTGCCTTTATGTTTATTGCTATTGCTTTATTTTTTAATGAAAGCGTAGCTGAGTATGCAATGTAAAAATGGTTACAGTTTGCTACTTTGCTTCATACTAGTGAGAACTTATTTATTTGAAGTATCGGCATTGCCGTTAAGGATTTTATACTCATCGCCGGCTGCATTAGCATATGACTCAGGATGTCTGTCATAGGTGGTGGTTCGGCATGTGGGGGAGGGGGATGATAAGTAGGAGACTGCCATACGCCTGTTCTTACAATTGCTAATTTATTTTTGAATAATATTTTATAATACTAATCTGCAAATTACCTCAGTTTATGAAACTCCTGAATTTCATTGTTTATTGTCCTATGAAGGATCCCTTTCAGTTATTCGAGAAACCATTAGAAACTCCTTTAACTACCTATGGTATATCTCCCAATAACGATCAACTTTTTTGTTGCGGATAATTGGAGCCTATTCAAGACAAAGAATTCTTTGTATTTCCTGAAGCACTTGCGTAGGTAAATGAATTCGTTATTTTCTCTTGTTCATGCGTAGGGCGCGTTTCATGAATCGTTCATGGGTGAATAATATGATCGAACTTACGCAATTATAAACTTGCTAAACATGGCTTTTGGTGATGATTCGGTAGCGATATCACTCGATAAACGAATTACGCTCGAATTAATAGCAATTCCCTTTGTGTAAAGAAAGAAAATCAATGTCATCAACGTCATTATGCTTCGCGAACACTTTCTAACACCTGTAATACGATTTATTCTAATTACGTTTATTTGAGAGGACGAGAAACAAAAAAGGCAATATTTACTCATGAACAAGGTGTTTCAATGCTGCCAACTTTATCAACTTCTTTGTCAAGTTTTAAGAAATAAAGCTTATCATACACGTACGAATGCATCATCTAGCCAAATGTCGACTCTTCAAAAGAAGCCTAATCGGCTAGAAGATCTCCACGGAGAATCGTAGAAAGTAGAACCGCAGAGTAGCAACAAGCCATTTTTGAATGTGGACCTAAACGTTATGGGATACTAAATCCTTGAAGCCATAATATTCCTCGTTTAAGAATGTAGCAATTATTAGAAATAGGCGCTATAACAACCTTATTTAGTTTACGCTTCATAAACTGATATAAGACAATTCTCATCTACTGAGTAATCAAATGCGAAAATAAAAGCAATCAAAAATAGCAAACCACCCATTTGTATGAAAATTTTATAGGAAATCACCTTTTGATAGCCGCACAACATCGATGCGATAAAGTTTCTATTCAAGAATACATGCCGAATGAACACTATACAAAAATTTTGATGATAATATGTCTTCATTGGTACACCCATTGATGATGGTACGATTTTCGAATGCGAAATGTTCACAACTTTACCACTTTTACTATCACATCTTTCAATAGTTTTTTTATTGCTATGAACACAAAACGCAACTCCATTGTTGGCGTAAGCGTAATAAAGGATCACCTTAGTGTAATAAAATGTGAAAGATGTATAAGGATGCAATAAATTTCCGCTTATTGTCATCGCCAATATTGTCACACCTCTATTTTATATACGTAGGTATAATTAAATTCCTATATGTGGGATAATTGTATTTGTAAACACTATACATATAAACATATTCAGTGAGAACACCACATAAAAATACCATCTTTTTATTATGCAAAGTCATCGAACTAAGTGATTCGATCCTTAATATTTTGAACATGGAAAATCGCATATGCAATTATGCAATACATGCAAATAAGCACAAGTGATACTCAATTATGAATAGCCGAGTAACCGATAGAACTGGTCAACACACTGAAAATTAGCCTAAAAATAAAATCTTCAAGAAGCGTGGCACAAATTGATCTTTGCAGACGTGGTTTCAGAGACAGACATGATAACGAGACGTATAGATTCATACGGAAATTTGGAGGGAAATTTATTTATTTTAACAAAAAAAAGGATGTCTCAGCTGAAAAGATCATTAATTAACCAAAAATTTTAGTGTTATTTATCACGACGAAGTGCAATCGACGAACTAGTTTAGTTAATAAATTCTCTAAGTTTAAAGAAATGCATCGACCGAATCTTTTGAAGGAATAGTGATAAAATTCTAAGGCTTTCATTTCATCAACTGTAGTAAACCACTTTAAATGTTGATACTTATTGTTGCGAATAACGGCGACAATAAAGTTTATTCTGTTTGGCAAAGCCATGTAATCGACTTAAGACAGCGGAGAAATTTCAACGCCCCGAAAGATGTTTAAGAATCCATCAGATCGTTAATTTGTGTTATTTTGGTTGGATCGGAATGGTACTTGATTGCTTCTCAAATCAAGATTGCTGAAATTTTTAATTGTGATTCTCAAAACTCGCTTGATAAACTCGACATTTCACAAGTTCAGTTTCTGTGAAAATATTATTGGAGCGACAAAAGTGAACTTCGATTATATGCTCTTTCAAAGAACTTCCTTTTCAAAGAGTCGATGTGCTGTTTCTACTGAGAGAAAAATAAATTATGGTCGCATTGTGCATTTGTCTGTCAATCGAATTGCTTACCGGAACTGCTGATTAGTTTCTAAACGAAAGTACTCGAACGCACCTCAACGTACTTGAACGAAATAAAGTTGAAATAACAAGTGGTTACGCATCTTAGCTGAAATATGTGATGAAATACATATGGCTTTCAAATATAAGGTAATGGAACAACACTATGACGCTCTTAGCATTTATGATTTGAATTGAGCTTAGTGGATTTCTGCAATTTGTTAAATGCTGCGTTTATTTGATATCTCGAGATATTCGGCTGTCTCATTGTTTTATGATTCCTGATTTGATACTTCACTTTTCATTGTACATCCTATTGCTATTGAATAGTTTAATTCGATTGTTTGGCACATATCGACAACAACTTTTGTACATTTATTCCATTATCCGTTTAGTATGCGTTGGACGCTGAAAGGCAAATTCAATTTATGAGAGTAGCAAATCAAAGAAGCTAAGGAAAGTGTGGGATATTCACGTCCTGTTTCATACTGAAAGAACCTCATGCTTACTTCATGACGATATTCTTATCTTGCAAAGAACTTTATGATAATCAAGTTAACAGCCACCTGAATATTTGAAAAGCTTTTTAACTTGATTTACACCTATCAACATCTTTACTAATGATCAGTAAATACAGAAGTGTTCAGAATACTTGAAATTTAAAATAATACCAATTATTGGGGTACTGAAATCTCAACAAATGGTCGGAAGCATCGACAAAGCGAGTCGTCTTGGGCACCAACTAAGCAGGAAACCACATATACGCTATGGAGAAGAAAATGCAGTCCCGCTAGTTCCACTTCGGATCCACGGAATTGGTGGGGTATGTGAGAGCGATGGAGACTGACGGCAATGATCCACTATCAGTTCAAGTTTTACATAAAGTTTGAGCAATTTTATAGATCTGCTTAGCTTATTGAAATGCTGAATTTATGAAGTATGAGATTCTGTTCTTCTGTTAGTCAGATCAGAAGTGTATGTATGCCTCGTTGCTGCACGATTTCAGCATCTAATAAGGACAACTTCTCAAGTAAATCACATCTTGATCGCATGATAGCTGCATCGGCAATGGCATGATTCAGACAAATAAACTCGCTGCATTCATCGCCTTGTTCCATATCGAACAGAATCGACTTCTTAGATGCGTCTACTTGACGCATATGCGTGTCTTCAAAATTAAGTTCGATTAATAGCTGCAAAATTGATGCAAGATAGTTCGAGCACAATCCGAACAGATGTTCTAGTTCAGGTGATTCGGGAAGAAGGACTCCTCTGATCGATTGAGTGCAAATGTGGCATATTGCTTCGAGAATGCTGATTGCTTATCCTCATTTGAGCCTGTTTGATGTGTTTTTACGCCAACTCAGCAAATTTCTGCACTAATTTTTTGCAGATTTTTGCACATTTAAAGCTCAACCAACCACGCGGAATGCTGCAAATTTGAACTAAATTCAACAATTTTTTGCAGCAATTTTAGGAATTTTGAACGCTTTTAGCACTCAACGAAAAACTTACTTCCTCGTTGAAATCACTGTACTTACAGTGCCATCAAATTTGCGAATCGGTTCCGCTGTCCAACTGTTCGAGATTGCGTCTCAAGCGGTTCTTTGACTGAGAGCTAATGCATTCTGTGCCTACCGTAAAAGAATATATTAGTGGTGATTTCTTGTTTTATTTATTTTAATATTGATGCAACCGACCTCCGTAGTGGACTAAAATCAAAATCTACGCAGTGATCAACTCGAAAGCAATCTTATCCATTTCTTGAATTGTAAAAAATTTTCTCGTGATATATAAAGATAGTTTACCAGCAAATAGAAGGTAGTTTTCTGATGAGGTCATGAACTAGTTCGTTACAAGCAACAACTTCATCACCATATGAATACATGATTTCTTTTTATCCTGAGAGATACTATTGAAATAGCATGCGAAAATGCAGGAAAGATTTTCCGTAAAACTGAATGAATCAGGCTTTACTGAGCAGTATTCTCGGTCAAGAGCAAAATTTTGCATGAAAAAGTCTCGTTTGATTTTCCTTTTATTGTATAACTTATACGAGCAAGAAAACCTAATGATTGCTCAGGACACACAATTTATTGATGCGTCGAGTTATTCAGCGATAGAATTCATTGCTCAGTACAACAGTCTCCTCATTTGCATTGGCCTCTATTTGCAGAAGATTTTGGTGAGCCCTCATCTTTCTATTTCCCATCGCTCTTCTATCGACAATTTTACCGCTGACTTCAGTCAACACTTTTATTCCCGAGTTTCTCATCTCTTTCTATTTTATAATTACGCTATGCCCGAGTAGTTGACATTTTCGTCATGTTTAAATAGGCGATTTTTAACCTCTTTTTTTTTGGTTTGAAATTTCTATAAGCTTCGATTATTTACAAGTTGTTCATCGAATATTTCGTCACAAATAGTTGAACTGGGATTCACCTGAAAAAATTTCGCCAGTGTTTATCACTTTCTGAAATCGCATAGCTTCACCTTTTTAAGTCCGTCTCTATTGGAATTTCAAACGCAAAGATTAAGTTTTCATACTCAGTGATAGTCAAAAGTGCTCACAGACTAACTATTCTGAAATTCATGAAGAAGGTATGGAATTATTTTGCCCAAATGACTGTTTTTGGGAAAAATTCGAATAAACTTCTCTGGCGAGAAAAAAAGATGCAACGGGAAGTTTTGGGCGATTCCACTAATTGGTCTACATAGCTGTAGATTTTCTTGCATAAGCGTAGGGCCGAAATACTATTTCCAAGGTGCTGTAAGTAGCCATCGGCCGATTGTTTCTAATTTTTCTTGCAAAATGTATAATATTTCTATAAAGATGACTTCATTTACAGGCTCCAAAGATTAAGGATCAAACTAGAGGAATTGTGTCCAAATCAGAGAAAATCAAAGAAAGACGAGTTTATTTGTTTACCATATTTCAAACCTATTTGTCATGTGGAGATACTTTCTCAGGGAAGAATATTTTTGTCATTATATTATTTAATATTTGAAAAAAAAACTCAAAGAAGAGAAGAAATTGGCAGTTGTCACGATGTGATCAGTGATGTTTGTCACATAATACCACTCGAAAAAAAAAGAAATGAATGTACCGAGAATGTTTCGCATACACCATTTTCACGTCAAACTACTAAGAATTTTGATTGCAATTGATGAGTTATTTTAGTAGAAACGTATCGGCGATTTATTTCGGTAAATAGGAGCAGCATAAACACGTAAACGAATAAACTGTCGATCGCAAACCAACGCAAAATCCAGCAACAATCTCCCCGAATAGGAAATTATCCAATTTCATCGAGAATTTTACGGTTTATTACCTTTCTATCTTATCGCCTCCTCGTCGACTGCTCGTTTTCTCTTTCCCTTCCTTCCTGTTCTGCGCCGATTCTTGAGAAGAAAAAACGTCCAGCCGAATTCACATTCATCATGTGTCGCCAGTGAATCGAATAAGTCGTAGTACGAAAACTGACATGAGAAAAAAGGTTTCAACAGCTGCAGCCAAAGCCTTATTACCAAGAGCACTTATTTTTTCCCGTATGTCCTTTCAGTTGGTGGAAATTTATGTAAAAAAAAAACAGTTCTAAAGGCCAAGCATCGAGATGGTTATGCTTGATCGGAAAGTAGAAATCTTAGCCAACGGGGAACGATCATCAATGATCAGTCATTTGGTTTCATCGAAAAATGAGTTCAACGATTGTACGGTGGCCTTTGGCGTTATGATCGCATGAACAATGTGTCACATGAATTGGCGAATTGTAGAGATAGTAATAGATGGGAAAATGCGCGGAACTGCTGGCGTGATATTTGCATTTACATCTTGCTCATCTAATCAATCATTTTCGGAAGTTAGCACAAAAGTAAAACTATGTAGCGCATTCAAAATATTTGATTTATCTACTCCTGCTGTCTGCGAAAATTGCATCTAAAAAAACCTCTCTTTCACCAGTCAGCTGCAAGAAGAAATGCCGAGTCGGTGCAAAAATGCAAATAAATTTTTCGCTCTCTCAAATGATTACACTTTTTTGTTGAAGTGAAACGTTCAACGTAGAATGTTCTATATGAGGTCACACCTTATCATTCACAATTCAACTATCAGTATTCTCCAAAATTTATTAGACTCGAAGTTGAAATTAGCAGATCAACCGAGCAAATATGCATGCGCATGCATTGAGATAAGGCATATTTCTGTGATTCCTTACAGATGTTTTCATCGTTTATTTCTTATTTCCTCAAGTTTTTATTTGTGAGATGTTGCTTCCTTCTCAAGTTTCATGACGCCGTGTCTGTGCTCATCATATCTGCATACCAGTCTGCCTTTCCGTCTGCTTGCTATTTACCAAACCGCAATCGCTGAAACTGTAGCCATGAGATGGTCTGACACATCTTTTTCAAGATGATACATCAATTCAGTTCGTAAGAATTTCCAAACATCGTAAAAAGCGTGAAAATCAAATTGAACATCAAAATATTTACGCGTATTCCACACCTATTAAATTTTCTTTTTAAAACGACCGGATCACCTAAAAAACTGGTTTTTTTTCTGTAAAATGTTTGAAACAACAGTCGAAAGTTTCAAATAGGAATGCACTGTTTCAAATATTTCATCATTTGCACTCCATTCTTGAAGCCGATTGGGTTCAAGAATGTGAAACAAAAAAATTATGCCTATTTTATTGAGCGCATATCATATTATCCTCCCTTTTATGCTTGTTTCCACGCTTTTGAATGGACGCATGAAAGTCGAGAATTTCAACATCACCATCACCATAAATGAAAGAAAAGGAGCAGGAAGAACGAGGTGCACTAATCAGATTCCTTCTGTTTGAAAGACCACATAGAGATTAAGCAGATATGCATGGGATTAACGATGCCAAGCATTTAAAGGCTATATTGAAATTTTGTGCAATGGACATGGACAGCTGTGGATAGATCAGCTGCATCAACTATGGAAGAAAGTCGAAAAAAATCATAGGTACTAAAAATCAAGCATACTAAGTTGTAAGTAAGAGGTATTGAACTAACTCTGCAATATAAAAATTCGCATATTTCAATTTTCTTGTTAGGCGAGTGGATTTGCCACCATACTATCTCTTCGTTCACCATGACTTCTCTGATAGTTAGAAAGGATTTTCGATCATTTGCTACGTTGTAATGATGCAATGATGACCAATCATGAAATCATCTGTAAAATCTGCAGTCACCGCAAGCGTTTTGATTTTTCAAAGCAAAGGCTGGTATTTGAATAGTTTATTTCTTCTACCTGCCAGAAAAAAGCGCTCCAAGGAACTTCAAGAAATTTGAACAGTTTCAACGAAAAAGTAACTTCAAGAAGCTTCGGAAAATTTTTATTTTTATTTTTGTCTCTATGAGAATGCTTCCTTGTCGAATTGTGCAATGATCTTTTCATTCTTTTTCCTAGACGTTGCATTTTTACGAGGTTGTACCTTCAACTTTTGCCGTCTGTAAAAATTTATTCACTTACATAATTACAGAGAAAAACTTGCTTTTGAGAACATGCACAACTTCCTCGTCTGGGAAAGAAAAATACACAAAGAATGGTATTAAAAAAACTATATCTCACAAAAACGATAAAAAATCATACAATTTCCACTTTCTTCGATTGAAAATTATTCAATATTCGTTATTGCCATGATAAGCTGTTTAGTTCCCACCGTTTGCCTCATTCTTTGTGATATATTACCAGATAAATTGCCCGTGCATCCGCAAATCGCTGAGTTAAGCTCACAGGTAAAGATATCTTCTTCCTCGAATTTTTCACACTTCTGTGCTTGCTTCCTAATTAAAAAAAAACGAAAAAATTTCTCGTAGAATTGAGAGCAGATGATTTCATGCAGAAAAATAACAACAAAAAGCTAAATGAGCAACAGCAATTTCGGTTAATAAAATTTGCCAACGAAGAACGTTGACAATTTGTTCACACAATATCAGCATGACAATATTGAAAAAGGGTAACCTAATAGCATACTTCAATTTTATAAGATGCATTAAAAATCTTTTTTTTTGAATGCATGGAATACTTATGGATCCTCATGGAATACTTGGAAAAAGTGTACCTATGAATAGTTGGGATGCTTTTATTACAGAATGTTTTGATAACTTAATCTGTTGCTTGAAAATTATACTCTTCAACGAATATAATTGGATGACACACTTTTATAGAGTTAGTGCATCGACTATAGCTCATTGGTGTCAGATGCTGCAGAGATCAACTTGATTTCTTTGTACTCCGATGTAAATGAAAGAATAGTAGTATTGGGTATACTGACCTGCATCGTATTATGCAAATGAGCAATAACTAAATCTTGAATCACGACCTTCAACCTCATTCTTCCTGCATATGACACAACCCAACGAATTTTCATGGTTCATCTCATTCATCGACTGGCATTTGTTGACAAACGGCTACATATATGGGAAATCCGAGAAAATATGTCATAAGCGATTGCTGTTTTCGGGTTAATCTTATTGATCTCTTTAACTAACAAAAAATGGCATGAATCTTGGATAGTTTTTCTTACATTTTAAACTTTTTCTCGTATATTATTCCTTCGCCATCGGGTGGAAAGGAACGCTACAAGTTCAGTTCCATTAGAGTGGATGTAAATGGACGTAGATTCATCAAGTTGCTAGTAATTTTTGCGGTGGATAGCCAAGTTTAGCACAGTGCATTATGAAATTTGCTTTATGACTAGCATGGTTGAATATTCAATAGCGTATAGCTTAAGAATGCATCAAGAAATGGCTTCATTCCCTTGCAATGCTGTGAATGATGTATAACTAGATTAAAGGATTTTCTTAACGTAAGTGGTTATTTGTATGAAGTAAGCAATCAAAAGTGAACGATTTTATCTAGAGGTCAACAAAGAGCGTCGTTTGATTGTAGCGAAAAACCGCTCATATCTCCACCTTAGGAATAATTCCTTTCCTACTCTTATCATCTTCGCAAGGGATCAAATTATGCAAGACGTGTGGAACTGCAATATACGTTTGTTTATCCTTTTTTTGTTTTTCTTTTCTTTGCAGCAAGGCAAACACAGGATGCCACATAAATTAGCCTCCCCAACTGATTGGTCTGCCAACGTATTAAGAGAAAAGATTAATAAGCAGATGGACCCATACTCTGCCGCAAGTACCATTAGTTTTATGTGAATTTCAGCTGTTTTTTTTTCAGTACGTTTATCTGAACTCTGATGTGAAATTGTTTTATATGTTAGTTTCTTATATCAAATATTTACCTGTAGAAACGAATATATGCAAATGTTTCATTCGATCAGCGAACCCATACATAGCAAAATATAATAGATTCAACGAAGCTAGAATGAGACCTACACATAATGCAACAAATTTCAAATAGCAGCCACACAAATAGGAAATATCTTTCAAAGAATAGGCTATCTCATTTACATTTTTTATTTAAACATATAAATCGTTTTTTTTCTTTGATAACTTGTTATCCATAAATGTGTTACTACCATTTGTGCCAATTTTCCGCACAAACGATAATAGAATAATGCACTTCATCGAAAAATTCTATGCAGGCAAGTTCCGTTTCCCTTTTGCTTTTTTTTGAGTGGATTCTTTCGAAAATATTCTCGTCGTAAAACAATTTGGTGATTTCGTATGATGAAGATTTATGAGGAATTCAGAATCGAGAAATCAAAAGCAAAAAAAAATACTATGATTGCGAAAATGTCAATCGTCAGACGAATAGAAAATTCTACGACATTTGGTGATCGATTTTCTCTACCGTTTACAGTTGTCGCATTTTTCTATCGATATCAGCAATAAGCAAGAAATTAAAGCAATTTTTTTTTCAAATCAATCTACTGCCGTTTGAAATTTATAAAATCCGTCAATGTTTTTTTAAGGCGTTTATTTTCATTCTGATTTTTATAGTGGTGAAGCTAAAAATGAAAGTGATCAACGTTCATCGAATTGCACTGTAACTTTTCATATTGGTGTTCATCAAAAGAGGCAATGGAAGCGACATATACAGAAAGCGAGAAAGACATAGAAATACAATAGACAGTATACTCTGCATGATCAACACCAACATAAAAAAAAAATCTCTCCCTTGGAGCTAAAGAAAAATAAAATCACAAAATTGTTGCCATTTTTCGATCTTTAGCGTATAAATCATACGATAAGCTATTCACAGCTGAATGTCACTACAATAATATAAAAGATTCGAACAAATTGCCAAACTTTTACAGACAATAAAGCAAAATTGGAATTAACGAAGTGATTAGAGACACGACAGAAGTATATTCTCAGAACCACCAACAGATGTTCACAAAAAATATTATATCATCCGATTTGAGTTTCTTTTTTCTTTGTACATGATCAATGCGTAGTCGCAAGAATTATACATTTAGCTGCACTCAAACAATCATGTTCATCTACTTGCAAGCAGGGATTGTTACAGTAATTATGCTATAGGAAATACATATATACAAGGTTGTTGAGAGAGGTGCTAGAACTTATCGATAGGAAGTTGGATAAGTATTGATTAAGTCTTCCCCAGTCTGCGTAAATTCTCGTTTATATACAAAACTGAAAAAAAAACAAAACAAAAGCCCTGTTATTTTCGCATGCATTTCGCAATAACGCTGCTATTATTCCAAGAAAAAAAAAACTTGTAAACATGGAAACCAAAATATAAAGCACGCAAATTATTGCTACTGTCGGCAGTTTTTCAAGAAAAGAAAAACAAATAGTAAAAGAGAGAGACAAAAAGCGTTGGTATTACTTCGCTAAGGCACCCGCAAGAATGAGCTGATAACGACCGGTGAAAGCGACCTAACATGACCGATCAGTTCGTTTCATTGCCGAAACCGGGAACCATTCATATGAGGTAATAAAGCGCGACAATTGCTTCATATTTTACCAAACAATGCATCGCTTTATGGGGTTCATTGGGGAGCCGACCGGGCAATGGAATGCATTCGCAAATTCCGGCTGGTTCACAACTACACCGTTGACGCGAAATCGCAGTGGCGCATGCGGATCCGTCAACAACTGTCGAATCACTGCTTCCGGCTTCGAATGTCCGCACCAAGTCTGTAACTCATGAATCTCATCTATGGCTAAGGAAGTACGA
The DNA here is from genome assembly GCA_006503575.1 of Baylisascaris schroederi. NCBI lineage: Eukaryota > Metazoa > Nematoda > Chromadorea > Rhabditida > Ascarididae > Baylisascaris > Baylisascaris schroederi. The sequence goes on along the minus strand of QEWY01001585.1, from coordinate 719,600 downwards.
AGATGAGAAAATCGATACTTCTGATAGAATATCGAAATAATCGATGAAAAGTGTTCTGAAGATTGGGGAGAGGGTAGAGGAAATTTCGCTTACATCAATGATAGAAGTGAGACTTTACTAAACCTTGAGGGTTGGAAGGAGTGAAGGAAGGAGTGAGCAAATGCGAAGGGATAGAGATGAGCATGCATATCACAACGAAACATGAAGATTACGACTAAATGAGAAAATAAATGTATAACTGTATAAAAAGACACACCTGTGCGTAACTCATATAGAAAATTTGATCGTTTGTATATTGCTCAAGGCCTGGTAAACGTTTCTCTTCATGCCCAAGTTTTTCAACGAAACGTTTATATGCCTGAAAGTGGTGGAATTGCCATTGCAAGATGCTCTGAATTTTATTTCCGCTAATGTCTTCTCATCTAACAGCAGATGTTAATATCCTTTTAAAGCCGTCGTCTTCTATGTAGATGAAAAACATAAACCGGTTGCATCCGTTCCATGAAAACGCATATTTTAAGGAATGTTTTTGATCTGTAGCACAAATGTTTGCTAGTTATTATAAGTGGAGATGAGGAACACACATCGTGGTTGATTTTAGATTATTGACTGCAAATTGATAAAGTTCAGATTAACTCGGATCTTCTCAGTTAAAACAGCTTACATAGGGACACACTGTTGTGCCTGCGCAAGTGGTTCCTACAATCATAGCCATGTTGTGATGGTTGTCTTAACTTTCGCTTTCTACCTATCAATAACAGGTGAGACATTTAAAGAAAAATTCTCCTCATTATTTTCTATGATCAATAGAAAGATGCTAAGTGTGGAACAATCGTCAACTTTTCGATTGCAGCGCATAATTCTTCAGTTCAAAGCAGTTTTACCAAGACAAACTCTTTTTCCACTCATATATGTCATATTTTTTCATGCATCTCTTACTTCCTTGTTTTTCCGATATTTGTCAACTTTGTTTAATGAATTCGTCTCATGAACGCCATATGATGTTGAACGAGTCCTTATGTTCGTTGACGCAAAATGTGCATTTGTTTTCGTCTTTTTTTTTCTGAGCTCTTTCAGAAGGTGAACACTTACGCAATCAAATTTACCAAATAAGCAATCACCAGCAATAATACCCCGAACAAGTTCTCAAGAGTGTGAACAGGAATTAGAAGGACATTCCCAACGAAATTAGAAATTCGCCACCACGATTCACTTGGCAATGTTTTTTTTATTGATATATTTCGCGGCGTTTCCAATCATACCCTATTCACTGTGACGCCCATCGAAGATATCGGTGAATAATAACCTTGAATTTAGTGAATAGCCTCATCTGCTGTTAGATATTATTGTGTTAGCTACATGGTATAAGTATAAAGAACCTACTTGGTATGCCTCTTTGATTCCACCATTATCAGCAATATTTTCACCCAATGTAAGACGTCCGTTAATATGAAGGCCAGTGCCGGGTACAGCGTATTCACTGTACTGCTCCATCATGCATCTTGTACGTTCGGTGAATCGTTTATGTGTCACATCATCCCACCAATCGAGCAAATTGCCCTCTTTGTCGAATTGACTACCTGCAATGGTACTTATTCGACAACGAACAAACGGCACCCAATAGAACGTCTGCAACTGCAAACAAAAGTGCTTAGACCAATAAGCTTGAATAGCGATCTTACACACTAATATTTCCATATCTTCTATGTTCTCCTTGAATACATTCACAGTGATGTTATCTGTTCTGTTTTGAAAAGAATGAGTGGGCGTCAAAATAGTTTTCCAAATCCAAAAAGAAAAACTATTTTTAGAAAATGTTATAATATTCACCTTGATCGTCGAATCCATGAGTGATTTCATGTCCAATAACCGAACCAATACCACCATAATTGACAGCCCTGAAATAGTGAGAATTGTGACCATGAAAAGCTTTGAATAAAGCTCTGGATAGTAACAAAGAGTTAACGGTAGGTCAGCAAAATACGGTAAAATTTACAGATAGAAATTGACCGCTAACACGTTTGCTGGAGAAACACGGAAGGAACATCGGCTATTCCTACCTAATTTCATAAGAACCGAAAGTCGATTTTTTTTTGTGATTCACTTTAAATTGAGAAGCAATAGGAGATCTCAGATACGTAACATCCTTCCACTTGATAACAGATAAACGCAAACGACTGACTGCGGAATCGAAATAGATAGTAGCATATGAATTCAACGACTGAGACGCTAAACAGCTTACTTTGGGAAGCTCCTATCGAAAAGCGGTGCTTGTAAAATCGCTGCCGGGAAGGCTGAAAGTGAACAAATATTAGTTGCGCGACTCACTATTTTTATTTAATTTTCATGATTTTCGATTACGTATATATATTTATATATATATATATATATACGTTCCTTTCTGTGTGAGATTTCATAGACGAAACTAAAGCAGAATCAACGATTATGCCCTATGAGGGTGTCCACCTTAAGAGAAAGTGTTAAAGGAAATAGACTTTAAATTGGAAGATTCTACATTCCAATTCTGTCACAAGCGTTTTGAAACTACCATACTTATTTGAAAAACAAGTAGTGTAGACCATTCGAAAATCACTTACTGATTCCATTTTTGAGTGATGAATAGAAAGCGTTCACAGTTGACGATGAAATCCCAAATTCAGTCCTATCAACCGGTTCGATGAGCCGACGAAATGACCTTTGCTGTGCCCAGCGTGATGTTTTTTGAACCATACTCGCATATGTTTCTCCTGGTTCTATTCTCAACTGAAAGAAGTTTCTCTTACATTACCGTAGGCTTATTTTCAAACAGCATCGCTACACCCACCAATAGGACATATCAACAAGATGAGTGAGTGAACAATGTTATAGAACGACCGAATGACAGACGACGAGTTTCCGAACAAGTGTGTGCATTTGTGACCGCAATTTAAATTTGTTGTTCGGTTTGTTTTAATAAATCTACATGGAAATCAGGATATTGCATCATCGATAGCTACCCTATCGAACTACTTGGCATCTTCCGCGCAGAATTTCTGTAGCATTCGCCTACTACATTGCTAATTCTTCAAAAAAAAGCGCCTTTATGAGTTTATTCATATGGCAATATAGTTTCATTGCAAAATTGTGTTCACACCTTCTATTTGAACTGATTAGATTGTTGTGAAATCATATCCCATGTTCATTTCGCCATTTTTAGCCACAACTCAATAAAAAAAAGCTCATGAATTAATGAAAGGAAACCTCTTTGTAATAATCGTCGAGCTCCTTATCGCTATAAATAAAGTCAGGATAGCCTATTAAACTTTGCATCGCTTTTGATTTCTCGATAGCAATATGCTTGGTTGCATTGTCCATCCAATCGCTATTGAGAACCATTTCGCGGAATGCCGCATGCAAATCGTCAATCATCGCCAATGCGACATGTTTATCTGCCTAAAATGGACAAGCCTTAGTTGCAATTCTAGATGATAAAACATATTTGATATGTTGCAAGATTGTACAATGAGAAATTTCTTCGAGCACGAACTCTCAAAATGGAATAAAATCAAAATCAACTGAGCGAGAAGCAAAAATGTCAACCATAGTGAAAACTATCCCGTTGTATAGGGATAATTCACAATAACATATGCAATAGATGAAAACATTTCTAAATAATTTGTATGGCCGCTATTGAAGAGTATTCCTATCTGAGTATTATGGACACTATTATGTTATCGTTTGACTAGTTCAATAATGTAAATTTATTCCCCTAAATATATTTTTATGTAGTTGCTTCGTTCACTTCATTTAGATGTGTGAGCATCAAAATAAATTCACATGTGTAAGCAGCAACATAACTTAAAAATTTCCTCAAATTTACCACTGAAATGATTTCACAAACAGTGCGTTGATGATGAAAGACTCTTCATGACTTTCCTATTCAAATCGACAAGGATGAGGTTTTTGTTGTTTGAAAATTGCATTGACGACGAAGAAAAGCACCAATCATTTCGAATAACTCACCTTATTGAAATGCGCCCTAACGTAGAGTGCACCAGCAGCATAGCTCATTCTTCCAGATGCCGCTGAACTACAATCTTTCCAACGTGGTGATTTCACTTGTTTCCCGATGAGCATACGCAAAAACTCCTGCAAATTCAGATGTAAATCTTTATGACAGATGATCTATTGACGGTGTTCATGTGCTTCTACGTTTTTCAGAAACATTACAAACTTCCTTATTTCTATTTTCTCGGTCCTTTAAAAATGATTGTTCAGCTTCTAAAGCATTCAATAATAATAAACTTTGTAGGCACTTGCCTGTTGAGCGTCATCATAGCGTGCATCTAATTGAAAACTCCACGCCGACGTATACCTCCAGATGATATAGTTTGTTATAATTCGGTTTTCGGTTGTCTGAAAGATACCATTGTCAGTTTATTATAGAATATTCAAATATTCATGTGGTTCTATGCTATTTATGTATTAACTCGCCATATATTCCGCTTCGCCATCCGAAGGTTTGCAAACCAGGCTGTTAGGAATATAGCTTATTCTTTAATGTATTTCGCATGGGAAGCGCAACGATGACCCTTCTTAGGGGCTGTGATTGTAGATATGTCAAGAGACATTCCATGCAGTAAGTATCCTACGATGTGGAAATTATTAGTAAAATTCGAACCTCCAATAAATGTGTCAATCCTCTGAGGAAGTCCACTTCGTTAACAATAATGTCGGGATCCGCATTAAGATACGAATGTAAATCATAAGGCATCAATGCGCGGAAGTATTTGTCCCAATCGATCTGAAAACGAATGTTTAGCGATACAATGAGAAAATTTAGGTGATTTGAAATAAATTACAAATTACTTGATAAATGGTGTCTCTCAACGCTACGAAAGAAAAGTGTGGAATACGATGAGACCACCAAAAAAGTTGGGAAGAAAGGTCTTTACTTATCGGTCTTTATGGCAAAAATTGCATAGAAATTTCCCACATTTCAAGATAGCAGAAGAAAAAGAATTTCACTTGGAACAAAAAACTAAGAACGAAAACGCTTCACTTCATGCAAATTAATATAGGTCATTAAACTATTTCTATGAGTTACATGATCGCAACAGCCTGTTCACATATTCGACACAAAAATCATAGAAGACAAGTCATTGGTCATTCAACGAATAAGAAGCTCATTAATTAAATGATTTTCATGTGAAAAAATTTCGTGAGAAACAACAGCAAGCAATTATGCGCGAATGAAGAATTTCTTAACGCTTACCAGTGGAAGAAGTTTGCTAAGTTCGGAGAGTTTGTGAACATTGTATAACTTTGTATAGTTACGTCGCTGATCTTCAGAAATCATAATCTGAAAATATCCTTGCCAATAATGCATACAAAGAAGTCTTGAATACCATCAGATATGCCTCAAAGAAGTGCTACATAATGCAGAAAAAGGCAATTGGATGCAGTTGCAGAAAGCAATTATATCATATCATGTTCGATGATCTCGAAAAAATTACCTTTACCTATCTTTTCTTTCAATATAGAGTCAAATATACTAAAAGAATTACCTATGCAGTGCAAATTTTCAACTGGGAAGATTTATGTTTAATGCGCTCATGCTCCTAGACTATTGACAAACGCAACTTGTTCATCATGCTCCTAGACTATTGACAAACGCAACTTGTTCACTGCGATAGGCAATCGAATATATCGATTGGCTGATCAACTCTATAAACGGAGTACTGCAAAATTTACCTGTGCAAGAGCTTTTTCAAATTCAACAATCTCGTCAATTTGATCGATAATATCTTCATTATCATATCATGTTCGATGATCTCGAAAAAATTACCTTTACCTATCTTTTCTTTCAATATAGAGTCAAATATACTAAAAGAATTACCTATGCAGTGCAAATTTTCAACTGGGAAGATTTATGTTTAATGCGCTCATGCTCCTAGACTATTGACAAACGCAACTTGTTCACTGCGATAGGCAATCGAATATATCGATTGGCTGATCAACTCTATAAACGGAGTACTGCAAAATTTACCTGTGCAAGAGCTTTTTCAAATTCAACAATCTCGTCAATTTGATCGATAATATCTTCAACTTTCTTCGGAAAACCGGCATCCTCGGCAATCAATAAAACCTAAAGAATGAATTACTCATACGATTGGACATAACTATGCACAATCATAGCTAGCCGAATATTACATTATTCCAAGTTTTGCAAAAGAAGTGCAAAGTTATTCGTGGAAAAATGCCCTCATACAACTTAAGTATTTAACAGATGGATGTCATCTCATGTTTGTTTAGCTGCATGTGATTGTTTAACTGTTATAGATTTCACCAAATTGCCGATAGCAAAATTCTTAAGTGCTTAAATCTTAATTTACGTGATTGAGTGAATACGATGATTGCGACTAATCCATAGTCCCTTAGTATTGCACTGGAGGTGACCAATTATTGGTTGATAGATCTCCTTTAGTAACATTGAATATTTTACAATCATTACCATCAGTCATAAAAGTTTCCAAAGCAATTCTCGAACTATCTACCTTTTGTGTTATATAATTTTGATATGCGATCACTTGTTTTGCGTATCGTGTGACGTTCAAATAGTAATCGCGAGCACTGGCGCCAAGTCCAAGACTTCCTTGATCAACCTATAAATGACATTCCTTTTTGGATGGATTCAATAAAATATGCAAAATTACTAAATTATTAACTTACCTGTCTTCAAGTGGTGGTTGATAGCTGCAGTAACAGTGATGTTGAATCATTTTAGATTAGAATGAGGAGGTTTATAAGTTGTGTTTTCAAACGTTTCGACAACATAAACAATAACGAAATCACAAAACTATGTCTGTGGTTCCAGGTTTAACTTAACATTTCCTAGGCCGCAGGAATTATATATTCATGTATGTGCCATTTAACTAGTAGCCAACACATGTAGGTATAAATTTAATGTTAGAGTTTTGGCACGATGATTACATTGTCCCAAGTTCTGCAAAACGAATGGAATAATAGCGATTTTTAGCGCTCCTTTCACCATAGATGCATGCTGAGTGGAGGATCTATTTCCCATACAGACGAGCTTCTAAAGTGTTCCCAGCAGTTACAAATGTTGATCCAGTAAACCGAACGGGATTTGCAGTCGAAGAAAAAGCTACCAAAATCTAGTAATAGCTCAGGATAATAGTTCATTAAACCCCAACCAAACCTTAATGTTCTTCACTTCACCCAGAAAATTATGCTATCTTTAGGTATTCGTTTCTTATTTAGTGAACGATTAGAAACGACCCGGTTTATCTTACACTGGAAAGAGTTTAAAGTTCAGTAATTCATCATATTTGCATGCGAAGAAATTCATACGTGAATCATTCGACGAGAAACGTTCTTCTGATCCGGTGATACGTAAATATCAACGAAAACATCCATTGCACGTGAAACACCAATACTGATCAAGAGCTCGGTCAGATCGAAGTATTCAGGGCGCCAAAGGTTGCCATGGATGATCGGCCAGTATCCCATTTCCTGAAAAATCATACTGAACTCGTTGATTATGCGGCCAAACAATCGTCATTTCCGTCTATTTTCGCCACTTTGTTCGCAGGCTTGCCGGCAGCACCTACAGTATTTTCTTTACCTTGTAAACCCAGTCTTTACCGAGAAAAAATAATTGCTGGTTAGAATGACTTTTCTCACAGTAATTGTAATGTTCCACCTGCTGTACTTAGGCTTTTGCAGTTCACATTTGTAAATAGGAGCACTTCTATTTGCATTGTATGAGTTGCCATTGCATTATTTCTAAGGTGAGATCACGAGTGAAACCAATTGCAACAACGGTGATCAGAGACGGTCATGATCTAATTGCAATTTGAAACTACGCAATGGCCTTGAATTGAATTACTCTCAATTAAGCAGATAAACAATAATCACAATACTCGATAAAATTCAACACCTGAATCGCTCTCACAAGTTCCGTGCCTCTTTGTCTGTTCATTCGTTCGACATCCATACAACCTTGATAGATTTGACGAATGTCATTGATTGCCTTTGATGGTGACTTTTCTGTGGATTCATATAATCCTGAAATTTCCAACGCGTTGCGAAAAGAGAAGAAAACGATTGCGGTGATACTGAAGGTTTTGATAGACCGTATTTGAACCGCAAACGTTTACCATTATTGTAGTGAAGAAATTCTTTGGGGGG